>PVKU01005754.1:0-116937 GCA_004027475.1 Anoura caudifer
GCTTTACTCTCTCTCAGATTCCAGTTCCTTTCACCGCTTCCCCTTTGCCTGGATTATCCGCACGTGAATGTGGGACCACCCGGTCAGCCAGCTGCCTTGTGCGGCCTCACTGGTTCTGCACAGTTGCTGCCCCGTGTCCGGGGTCTGCTAGCCACCGCCTGTGCACCTGGGGGCTGCCAGCCGCTGCTGCCTGCGTGCCAGGTCCGAACCTCCGCTTTTTCCTGCCGCGACTCCGCCCCTCTTACCGGTCTGGATGAATCATTGTTGGACTTCCAAACAGTTTGATTTTCTGAGTTCTGGTTGTTTTCTTGTTTCTAAATCTTTGTTGTCCTTAATTTGGTTGTGAGAAGAGGCACAGTGTGTCTGCCTATGCCTCCATCTTGGCCGGAAGTCCTTCAATTTTTTTCTTTTAGTTCATTAGCATGATTACTGGAAGGTTTAATTCTTAGAGCTGCATATCCTGAGGCTTTTACCAAATTACAGAGATTTTTATACCCTTTAAAAAAAAAAAAAAAAAGAGGACCCAAAGGATGTTTTAACTTACCAGTGATGGTTAGTCTTTCAGGGAAAGTGGTTTGGACTAATTTTGTACATATATAATGATGAACATTTGTCAACCTGGGGAAAGGGAATTAACTTCTAATGGTAATATTTTTTCCCCTAGGGTATTTGAGCTACCTGTACTCAGACCATGCTCTCAATGTTTAGTTTTGTCTTAGCTGTAGAGATAGTATTTCTGCCTTGAAAGTTAGTGGTGCTTTTTCTATTCAAACTAAGTTGTACTCATACTTTGTATTGCTTATCTTAGGTTTTAGACTTTGGCAAAGAGAACAGTAATTTCTCATTTCTTCATGTTTATAGCATGGTTTATGTCACAACTTTCATCCTGAGGATTTCCTTATTGAGTAAAAGTGTGTTCAGAGGACAGCTTAGTTATTGATAAGTATATATGTATGTTTAAGTCTGTGCTATAGATACATGGTAACATATATTTTTTCCCATATTTTCCAGTATTTCAGACCAATGTAGTTTGCCACTGTGATATTAACATTGTTGGGTTTTTTGACCTAGACTCCTACTAGACTGAGCTTCTTGAGGGCTGTAATTATGCTTTTTCACTTGTGTTTTCTAGCACCTAGCATAGTGCCTGAATTTAGACTTCAAAATAAATGACTGAATGGATTTATCCCTTGCTTCTAAACCAGGATTTAAAATTTGTCTCACCTATCACAGAAAGACAGCAACGACAACAGTGAGGCATTAATACTTTTAAAACTCTTTGACTTATATTACTAGTATATCTTCCCAACTGTAGTTTATTGTATCTTCATCTGTAAACCAGGAGGTTCACAAGTAATCTCTACTGAGTGTTCCTCTGGGGAGGCAGCTCATGTTTGACATGAACTCTTGACTCCATTAGATGGTGAGCAATTAGCAGGGACCGGCACATAGAAAGCCACTTAGGATTTTTTTTCCCTTTAAATAAATAGGATGAAGGTCCCTTTCAGCTCTTTTATGTTTCTATTCCTTGATTTTTTTATCCATTCAGCTACCCTATGCCTTTTGATTGGAACATTTAATCTGTTTACATCTAAGATTATTATTGATAGGTACTTATTCATTACCCTTTTTTCCTTTTGAACCTCTGTTCCTCTCTCTTTATTCTTCTTAAAGCAGTCCTTTTAATATTTCTTGCAATGCTAGTTTGGTATAAATATACTCCTCTACCCTTTTTTTTTTTTGGAGCAAGGAGGTCTTTATTTTGCCTTCTATTTTAAATGACATCCTTGCTGGATAGAGTAGTGTTCATTGTAGGTCTTTGCTTTTCATTACTTGAAAATACTTCATGTCAGTCCCTTCTGGCCTGTTGTTTTTCTGTTCAGAAATTAGCTGCCAGCCTTGGAGAGCGCCCTTGTAGGTAAACTACCTGTTTCAGTCCTGGTGCCTTTAAGATTCTCTTTGTTGTTAAACTTTGCTCATTTAATTGTAATGTGTCTTGGTGTGGTTCTCTTTTGGGTTCATCTTGATTGGGATTCTATGTAATTCCTGAACTTGTGTGACTTTTTCCTTCACAAGGTTGGGGAAGTTTTCTATCATATTTCTTCAAACAGGTTTTCTAATCCTTGCTCCCATTCTCCTTTTGGCATCCCTATGATGTGAATATTATTAGGTTTTATGTTGTCTCAAAGCTCCCTTAAACCATCCTCCTTTTTAAAAGTCTTTTTTCTATTTGTTGCTCTGACTGTGTGTTTTTTTCTACCTTGTCTTTTAAATCGCTGATTTGATCCTCTGCTTCATCTAACCTGCTTTTTATTCCTTCTGGCTTATTCTTCATAGCAGATATTGCATTCCTTTCTAATTGGTTCTTATTTATAGTTTGTATGTCATTTCTCATGCTGATGTAGTTCTAACTTCCTTGAGCATCCTCATAACCATTACTTTGAACTCTATGTCTGTTGATTTGCTTGCCTCAATTTCATTTAGCTCTTTTTCTGGGGATTCCTCCTTTTCTTTTGTTTGAGCATTGTTTCTTTGTCTCTCCATTTTAGCTCTCTCTCTCTCTTTTTTTGGTTTCTATGTATTAGATAGATCTGCTTTGAGTCATTGTCTTAGTGGGGTGGCAGGAGTCCTGTGGGACCCAGTGATGCAGTCTTCTTGATCTCCTGAGCTGGATGTTCTAGGAATGTTCTTCTGTGGGTTATGGGGGCTTCCCTATTGTATTTGGGTCCTGATTGTTGTTGGTCCATTTGTTGTTGGGATATCTTCTCCAGCTGGCTGACTGAGAGGCTCAAACCCACAATGTCTTATATGCTGTTGTACAGGTGCTGACAGAACAAAGCAAAACAATACAAAAAAATGAAACCAAAGCAAGTCTCCTCCTCAACGACAACAGCAAAATCAATGACAAAAGATCAAAGAATAATAAAAGTGGAAAGAAAAAGAAAATAGTAGAGTAAAGGAGTGGGGGGAAAAGAATAAGAGAAGACCAAAGGAAAGAAACATGATTATGAGAGAAGAGGAAGAGAACTAATACGAGTAATAAATAGAAAGAGGAAAATGAGGAAAAGGGAAAAAGAAAGACAAAGAATAACAAAAAGAAGAAAAGAAAAGAATAAGGGGGAAATGGTGTAAGCTAAGGTCAGAGTAAAAAAAGAGATATGAAAGAAAAAGCAACAAAAATAGAAGAAAATTTTAAAAAATAATAAGTCTATGAGAAAGAAAAAAAATAAAACAGTGAAAAAGAACAAAGTGGAATTCATCTCAGGAGAGTTTAGTGCTTGCCTGCTGGGTTCTCCCTTTGGATACAGCTTTCATGTTGTCTGAGGCTGGTATATACCAATGTCAGGTGCTGTCCATGTCTAGCCCTCAGCAACCTATTTGAAGCTAGGAGCGATTTACAGTTTGTGGTTGTTTCCTCTGGGCTTGGTTGTGCATAGTATGGGCCAAGCTGTGCCATAAGACTGGTTTTATCAGCACTGGGCCCAGGGGTAGGTCAGCAAATGTCCCAAGGCAGGGTATCATCCACCTCCTCCCACCTCTGCCTACTGTCCTGCTGTCAGTCTTATACTAGTTGCTGACCCAACTGCTTCTGAGAGGGCTTCTGGTGGTATCAGGAGGATGGGACTCTTGGATCTCCTGTGGGAGGTGCCTTTCAAACATCAGGGAAGTTGGTGGGTGTGTTTCTTAGCGACCCCCTCCCCCCATCCCCCACAAGCCACTCATCTGAGTCCAGGATTATTTCCCTGAACTTGACAGGGCAGAGCCCCTATGATGTTAGTGCATGGGGCCTCCAGAGCCTAGATTTGGGGTCTACCAGAAACTAGGAGGGTGTTTTTCTGTGGCATTCCCATAAGGGGCAAGGGCCAGTATGGTTCCCAGGAAAGTGCATGGAATGGCTGTACTCTGAAGCCAGTCTCTGACACCCCCTGAGTCTGTGCATGTTGCTCTTTCCTCAGCAGGAGTTAAAAAGCAGAGTAGGGAAAATGAAAGAAGGAAAGGGGAAAAAAAAGCAAAAAAAACAAACAAACAAAAAATCAGACAAAAAAGAGAGATAGGAAGGGGTGAGAAGGATTCCATGGGGGTGGGGTGAGCGGTACCCCAAAGAGTGGGCTTGCTCTTCTCAAGAAAGATGGCTGCAGTGGGATCTAGGTATATCCTGTTACAGAAATCCTCACAGCTGCTCCCCCACCTCTCTCTCCATTGCCTCTCCCTAATGCCTCCCACTGCAGACTCTCCAGTCCCTGCTGTCTTCCCTTTGCCGAGCCTAAGGTGAGTGGCTGTGAACACAAAACCTGTTTTTTGGCCCCTTTAAGGGAAAAAACATCAACAACAACAACAACAAAAAAACAGTGGATCCGTCTCTCCCTGGCAGCCAAAATCCCCCTGGCCTTTCACCGTGGGTGGCTCATCCTGTCACTGGTGCTTCTCCGTGCTTGGGAGCCGGGTCTGGGGTCCAAGCTTTTCTCCAGGGGAAGCTCCCACAGCCACTCCATAACCTCAGCCCATGGGTATGGGCAGTCCTCCTTCATATCCCTGTCCTTCCTACCATTCTTTAATTGGTTCCTGGCTGTCCTTGGTTAAAAATCCCTTTTTCAGATATTCTTCAGTTATTTATTTGGGGTGGGTGTTCTCCTCTTTAGTTTTATTTCCAATTGGTTCTGGAGGAGGTGTGAGAAAGATCCTTCTACTCTGCTGCCATCTTGCCAGGACCCTCTGCCATATTTTTTTTTAGAGCTTTTTTCTCTACTGATAGACAAATATAAGCAGTAAGGATATTTATAGTTTGAATTATTTTATTTTGACTTGAATTTTCTCATGTTCACCTTTTGTGTTGAATTTATCATTTAGCTACAGATTTAAAAAATTACTTGGAGTTATATTTTTATCCTGGTACTAAGATTATAGTTACCATGAGAGAATTTGCACTGTGTAAATGATGCCCATTTTGAAGTGAAAGATACTTTCAGAGAATCTGTATCAAGAAGAGTTAGAAAAGTTCTCGAGTACCCTTGAAATAAACTTCAAAAGATGACTTAGACTTGTGCTAGAAATTTCATTTCCATTTTAGGTTTTTAGTTACAGTCACTTGAAACTCTTGTGCCTAGTGTGTTATTCCTAGCTTGATAAATTTTAGAGGTGAAGAAGCTTATGTTTAGAGAAAATCAAAGGGTAATGGCAGTTTCTAAATCTGAAAGCTTATGTTCCCTTTTTCCCTTGGTCTTGACTAGTGGTGTCAGGACTGGAGAAGATAGTTTCACTGGTAAGCAGTAACAGACTTTGGACTGCACATCTTATACCTAGCAATAAGGGATTCATGTTTCCTTTTACCAAGTAGTTACACGTCACTGATATTTGAAAAGCACAAATTTGAAGCTTTTGTTTGTTTGCTTGGTTTATAAAGTGCTTAATCTCTAGGAGGCACCAGGAGGGAGGGCCTATCTGTCTGGTTTATTGAGGTAGTCCCAGACCCCTCACGTGGTACCTGGTACAGAATGAGTCTGCAGTGAATGTTTTGTAAATGATCAAATTCTTTATACTTATAGAGTATTTTAGCATATGTTATTTATAGCATAATCTTAATAGTAATTCTTTGAGTGGGTTGGGCAATGTGTTATTTTTAGATGAGAAAACAGATTAACAGAGACCAAGAGACCTCTCTCAGGTAGTTGGTGGTAGAACCTGTGTCTCAAACTTAGGTTTTCTTGCTTTAAGTCCAACTTTTTAAAAAACATATTATACTGTCTGTTTCTTTCCACTGGGTCTTAGATCACCTTAGAAGGAAGGGGTTAGAAAGAGGGGGTAAGTATGTTCTTCCCATCAGAAACCATTCACAAGGGAGGTGGCAGAGTAGGGACCCTGGAGACAGACTGCCTGTGTTCTGATTGCAACTCTGATACTTGCTGGCTGTATGACCCTGGGCAAGAAAATCCAACTAAACTTTCTCCTGCCCCTGCTTCCCCATCTGCTAAATGCATGTGGTAGTAATATTACACTCAAAGGATTTTGATGAGGAGCACGTCAAAGGAATTAGTAAGGTTTGTTAAATAAATGAAAAATAAATATGAACATCTGTGATTACCATGATCTAATAGAACTAAGAAATTATAAATCTGTGGCACTTAAGCTTGTGGTGGTAAGAAATTGAGCATGACTAGATTTTATTTTGTTTTGCATCTGAGTTGCCTTAGTTTTTGCAAGTTAACTAAACTACCCCAATTGCATTTCACTTGCACTTATTATTGACTTCTGGAGCCATTCTCTTACCTGTCTGTCTTCATTTGAAAACCCAATTTAAAACTGTGTTTAATTAATTTATTGATTGATAGATTTTTAGAGAGAGAGGGGCCACGGGGAGAGAGACAGAGAGAAATATTGATTTGTTGTTCACTTATTTATGCATTTATTGATTGATTCTTGTATGTACCCTGGCCCGAAACTGAGCCTGCAACCTTGGCATCTCAGGATGATACTCTAACTGAGCTACCTGGCTAGGGCCTGAAAAAAATTTTAAACCCCACATTTTTCAAGTAATCTTTAATAATGAATTACCTCCTTTCCCTAAGAGCTTAATTATGGCTCATACTTTACCCTATTCAAATCAGATAGCCCAGGTGTATATGTACTATGAGAATTCACTATTTATTTACAGTGTGTGAACTTGCTTAGTTCTTTTATTATTGTGTGCTTTTAAAAATATGGTTCATAATAATAATGGTGGTCTTTTTTTAGAGCTTACTGTGTGCCTTGCAAACATCATCTCATTTAATCCTTGAAACAAAACAAACAGACAGACAAACAAAACAGAAACACCTGGGGGATAGATATTGCCCTATTGAGAAATTTAAGTTCAGAGGAGGTAACGTCCCAAAGTGATACACTTGGTTAAAGGTGGAGAACGCTATTTAAACTGTCTTTGAAGCTCACCTTCTTGACATCTATTTTATACTGCCTCTGTTCTCTCCATGGAGAGTGTGGGTTTTAGTACCTGGAGGGTGGGTTCCAGATCCATGAAGCAAAATGTGCATAGAGGACTTCAGAGTCCCAGAAACAATCGGCACTTAATAAATCTACTGTTGGAGAAGGAAGGCATTTACTTATAACCATAATACTGATTTTGATGCCACTGAATTTTCATTTTTAAAAATACTCAAGTGAAGTAAAAACATATCTTCTTTTAAACATATATTTTTAGGTAAATTAAATTGATTTAGTACACCATATACGACCAATAGCTCTGCTATATTGGAAACTCTCTTTTTCAAAGAGAGTTTGCAAACCTGTTTGCTTTGCTTTTTCTACATTGTGTTCAGTCCAGATAGCAAGTATAGGTCATATTACCTACTATTTTTGTCCAGTAGATATTAAATTAAAGCTACTAATAGAAGGAACTCAGCAGAGCTGATTTGTTTGTGTTAGTACATGTTTTCCCCCCCTGGTATTATCAACTTTTTCTTAAAACATTAGTCCTAAGCACTTTGTGGCTATGATGGTGTCATTAAATTTAAACTGTGGGTGGTACCTTAATCGCTTGTAGACATTCCATATTTTCTATTTCCATAGACTTTTCTCTGCCATTTGAAATTAAATGCACATACAAGAATCAACTAGAATGCTAGCATTTTATTTCCCCCCAAATTATAGAATAATTTAATAACTAACCATTGACCTTATCTTTTTTGTTGTTTTTAACTGTAGTACCAGAAGAAAACATTGCAACTATGAAGTATGGAGCCCAGGTTGTAAAAGGAGAGCTGAAATCTGCCTTATTGGATGGTGATACTCAAAATTATGATTTGGACCATGGATTTTCGAGGCATCCAATTGATGATGACTGCCGTTCTGGCATTGAGATTAAGCTAGGTCAGCCATCTATTATCAATCACATACGGATACTACTGTGGGACCGAGATAGCCGGTAAGTCTATCCGACTCTGAGAGATACTAACATTGTATTTGATCGAGGTGGCCTCACCTTGTAGTCATTTACTTTGGTTTTACAGATTTGATTATTGATTTCTTTGTGGTCACTTGGCTGTGTCTCTTGAAGTTTCATTCTGGGGGCAGAGTTAAAAGATCTATTCCTTTAAAAAATAACTTTTTTGTTTTTTCTGCTTATGAAAATGATGAATATGTGTTTATTGTGGAAAACATAGGACATAAAGAAAAGCACAAGGAAATAAAAATTGCTGGTGATCTCACCACTCATTATTAATCTTTGTATATATCTAATCAGTGTTTTTTGTTACTCGCAGTAGGTCTCTCTCTTTTCCCCTGATACACGTGCATGCAAAACAGAAACCAGTAAAACCATACTTAGTTTTACAAAATAAAGATTAGATGTGTAAAAAGCTAACTTAACTTTTAATTAATACATTGTGAATATCTTACCCTTTAAAAATATTCCTCTAAAAGTTACTTTATATGGTTGTCTGGTATTCTATTCTGATATTCTGGTTCCCATTATTTATTTACTTGATTCCTTCCTTTTGAATGTTATGACAACTTTTAAACTGCATTCTATCTTATGAGTGAAGAAAAACAATGTTTTTAAGTGTGTGGATAAATATCATTCTCAAAACAAAAGAAATTTGTGAAAAAATGTAGTGGTCTCTAGCCTAGGAGTCCACCCACTTTTGCTGTAGCTTCAAGGTTCTGCCCTCCTCCTAGCCATTCTTATACTTTTACCCACTGTGGTTTCGGGGATTCAGCCGTGATGGCCAAAGTAGCAGAGTGATAATGGGTGACCAAGAACTGAAATGTCTCTCTCGTTGCTGCTTATCTTAACACACCAAAAATTTGATGTACAGAGGGTCCCTACACACCAAACATTAACTTAAACCCTACACACCAAAAATTTGATGTACATAGGGTCCCCTAGGTCCTACTTATGCCTCTTTGAGTTTGGGCATGAAAGGCTTAATGTTATTAGTGATGATACCACGCAAAGCTTGCAGGTTAGTTCATTTTTCTTGTTAGCACCACTGGCCACCACCGTGGCCATTTAGGTTATGAGAGCCAAGTATGAGGGAAGCTTTATGAAGTGGGAGTCAGCAGTTCTTGTGCATGGGTCTTCAAGATCCCCAAGTTATCTGTTTTTTTTTTTTTAATTAAGAATGTATTTTTTATTTTATTTTATAAATTATTTTATTATTGTTCAATTACAGTTGTCTACATTTTCTCCCCACCACTCCCCCACTCCAGTACTTTTTTACTGTTGTTCAATTACAGTTGTCCCCATTTTCCCCCTGCTCTACCCACGTCCCCCCACATTCAGTCCTCCCCCACCACCTCTGCTGTCTTTGTCCATAGGTCCTTTATACATGTTCCTTGACCCTTCCCCTTCTTTCCCCTGTTATCAGTCCCCTCCCCTCTGGTCACTGTCAGTTTTGTTCTTTATTTCAGTGTTTCTGGTTCTATTTTGCTCATTTGTTTTGTTGATTAGGTTCCACTTATAGGTGGGATCATATGGTATTTGTCTTTTACCACCTGGCTTATTTTACCTAGCATAATACTCTCCACATATCTTGTTGGATATAATATGATGCTTAGTTGGCAAAATGGAGGTAATTCACATATCATTTCTAAGAGTCTGATTAATAATAGTAAAATACTTATATAGCATTTTCATTGTTTTATATGGCATGAACTATTATATAAACCTTTATACATATGCTCACTCATTTAATTAATAATGAAGTAGTATAAAAATGATAAAAGAAAAGGTTAGTATGTTTGAAACTGAAAGTAGTTATGATCATTTCCACAATGTTAAATACTTGCAGACCACTTTGTTTTAGTACGTGTGTTTCATTCACAGGGGACTTAAGTTTACCATGTAACATTCTTTTCTCGCAGAAGTTGTTATCATTCTAAGCAGAGGTGAAAAATTCAGAATCTTAAACTGAAAAGATTCTGACATGTGTTGTAAATTTATATCCTGCATTACTGATAATCCAGAGAGGTTCAGTGAAAGGTATAACCAGACTGAGACTGAGTGATAAAACGAATGGGCGAGAGAGGACAGCAGAAAACGAGGAGACGGCACAAAGAGAGCTGACCTTTTCTGGTCACAGCTGTTGGTTACAGGCTGGCATTTATGGTCACCTAAATCTTCTGAGATTGTTCCTGTTGATATTACAGTACAAGTAATACCTATATCTCAAATTTAAATTTGACTTATGGCAGGGGAATATAGATTTGTTCAGTATGGGACCAGCATGTAATGGTCCAGTGTAGCTGACTAGGGAAGGATGATAGGCTATTTTCATTACTGCCAGATTATTAGCTGGCAAATTTTGAGTTGTACCCAAAGTAATACATGTACCCATGTATTATCTCTTCACCCATGTCATGTGTTTTCCCGCAGGCTACATGTAAGTGTGAGGTGGGAAGAGAGTGGGAGGGAATGGGAGAGAAGATGGCCTCTGTGGGGAACCATTCGAGTTGGCTTTCCTCCAGGGAGTGTAGGGCTGAGTTTCCAGGCAAGGGAAGGTAGAAGGAGAAGGGACACCTACTTCTGTTTTCTGTCCTGTCTTCTTCAGGGCCTCATTAACCTGCTGATCTGGGGTGAGCCAGGCATCCTGGCCCTTTTTGAAGAGGAACAAATAAATGTCTTGCATGCCTGATATGTGCCAATCACAGTACTAGACCATGAATATTTGAAAATAAATGTGGCATGGTATTTGTTCTTCAGCAGTTTGTGATCTAATACAGCAGATGGATGTGCTGAGAGAGAATTTCAGCACATTGTGGTGAATGCTATAATAGGGGGATCTATATAGATATCATCATTATCCAAATGTGATTGTTAAGGAGAAAATGTAATTCATTAATAGTATAGTTTTTGTGCCTTTTAATGTTTTATTAAAGTATAACATTGTGTTATTATTTTAATTTGGTTCTGCTTTTTTCTTTTTGATTCATAGGTCTTATTCATACTTCATTGAAGTGTCAATGGATGAACTTGATTGGATCAGGGTGATTGATCATTCGCAATATCTATGTCGTTCTTGGCAAAAGTTATATTTTCCAGCTCGTGTCTGCAGGTTAGTTCTCATAGCTAATAAACAATTTTGATGTTTGTTTATAGAGATTTGGACTTTTAGGAACAGATTACATTTTTTGGCCTCACAGAAGAGTTTTTCAATGCATCCCAACTAAAACTTAGGGAAACTATGGAAAATTGAGCATCTTAAAATATACAGTGTGCTGTGGAACTGTATGTCCAAAGAGTTTTGTATTCTTTTATGCACTAGACATGCAGAGGAATAAGAAGGGACAGGGAGCACTGAGAAGTGGAGGTACTTTCTGAACTGCATGCTGTACCTTGAAAGCAGTTCTTGTTAGGGGGTATGTTCTTCCCACAGAAGCTACGAGAGTATTTCTGGAGGCTTCCTTGGAAGTCCTCAGTGCCAGGAGGAGATTTTGGGGTGCTAGTGTACGTATTCTGCATGTCTGTGTTCTTTTTCTAGGTCAGTGGATATCCGTGGGATTTGACAGTGCAGGTGTTTCTAGTGGGGTTGGGTTTGGGGCAAGGGAGGCTGAGCTGGTGGGGCTTCGGGCTCACAGTGTTCCTTCAATCAGAACACAGCTTTTATTGTTGGTAAGTACTGCAGTCCCATGTTACTTTGTTTTAAAAAGCATTAATGAACTACTGTCCTACTATTTCATATTCTTCTTTTAGGTCTAAGCCATATTTTAAACTTTCTTTATGAAATTCTACAAAACCTATACAAATAATGAATTTGGGAGTTGGAAAAGGTGATTTAAGGCTCCCAAAATTGTGTTGTGTTTTTTCTGTTGTAATTTTCTCCTTGAAAAGTGCCCTCAGATATTCTTTACCTTCTGGTCAAAGGATCAAAGGCAGGTTCATTTGGTTAGGTGTGGCCAGAAAAGAAGGGGAGGAATATGGTAGGTGTAAAGCAGGGAGAATGTGGAGCTGATCCCTCACTCAGTAACCTCCTCACCCTTACCTGTGGCCTTGACTACTCTCCTGTTGTGGCTGACTTGGAGCAGGTGGGTGCCCCACAGCACTTACTCTGTTGGCAGAAGACACCTTTATACTTATTAAATTTATAACATAGCAACATCAGGCTGAATTCTTACTTCCACCACAGGAACTTCACAAAACCTTTCAGCCTCTGGTATAGTAAAGAACGTTGCCTACATTTTTTTATGGGTATGACCAGACAGTATTGTTACCCAGTGATACTCTTATGTGCAAATGAAGAAAATCAATTTCATTTCCCCAAAGGGGATCTAAAGTGTCTCAGGGATGGTGGTTATTCTTTTATTAGAAGAATTTTGAATGGATTAAAATGAGAGGGACAAGAAATTGAGTGAAGATTCTGTATCTCAGACCTGCCTAGGGGTACTTTGAGAGTGACAAAGAAGCTCTGATGTGAAGGGTATGATTGAGTCTGCATCGACTTAGTTTATTACTATTGTATTGGATTGAAAAATAAGCGGTGTAACAACCAAAGTGTCTGATGTGCCGAAGGACTGTGCTTATATTTAATTTGAAACAGTAAGAACATAACTCCCAGAACAAATCATCATGAATATAAAACCAGCCATGACAGAGAGTCTCTGCGCTTTATCCATCTTAAAACATGGCCTCAGTTATAGTCCGTGGCTTTTAGAAAATATATTTATCAATGGGCATTATTTATACTCCTTTTTCCTTATTTTATCTCTCCCATGTGGCCTTTCCTTTGTTGGTATAGCTCTTATATGTTGTAGAGCCTGGCTGTTTCATGATGCTAGTTTTTGTCTTGGTATTACCTAGCTCCCAGAAGGGTACTGGGTGGAGGGAGTCAAAGGGGGAAAATTGAGACAACTGTAATAGCATAATCAGTAAAATATAATTAAAAAATAAAAAAAATTGGGAAAAGGTGGCATTAGAGATAGTGTTAACAAGAAGAGTAAGGATATTGATATCAGTTAAAATTTTAAAAAATATTTATAACCACTTTAAAGTACTATATCAATTACTACATTCCTTCAAAAACTCTGCCTTTTGTAATAGGTTGGAATTTTGGTAATATTTTTTAAAAAAGAGTTTATTTATTTATTTTTAAATAGAGAGGAAGGGAGGGAGAAAGAGAGGAAGAGAAACATCAATGTGTGGTTGCCTCTCAGGTGCCCCCCCACTGGGGACACAGCCCGCAATCCAGGCATGTGCTCCGACTGGGAATCAAACTGGCAGCCCTTTGGTTCTGCAGCTGGCACTTAATCCACTGAGCCACACCAGCCAGGGTGAATTTTGGTAGTATTTTTAAATGAACCTAAGAACCTATTGATTATTCAAAGATGTCTTATACTTGGTGTTTCTTATCTTCACAGTCATTTATTGACTAACCAATGTGCTAAATATACTTCTTTTATGAATCTCACTAGGCACATATTTCCTTAGCACATAAGTGTTTGGTTTGCATTATGTTAATTTGCACATTTGTATGTCACCTTTGTTCTTCAGTGTCCTTCGCATGCTTGTCTTGCTTTTGATACTAAGATTACAAGCTCTTGGAGTCAAGGAGTATGGAATCTAATCTTTTAGTATTCTTACAGTGCTCAGGTTGTGACTTTGTATGTATTAGGTACTCTTTAAATGTTACCACAGGTTTCATGGGCACTGACTAGGTAATAAAGAGAGAGTTCTTCAACATTAATGTATATATATATGTTCATTGGTTTTTTAAAATTTATGTATTTGTTAAAATGTATATCCCTTCTGGAAAACTCTTTGGAGTGGTAAATAGTTTGTTTTGTACTATTTGCAAATGCTACTTTCTGTTTTTTCTTTAGGAAACTGAATTTTGAGGTTAATTTCAAAGAATATGAGTGCCATGTATTGATGAAAGATTACATCAGCTATACATTCTGTAAATTGGAGAGTATAAGATTACCCAGCCCTCTCTCTGAGTCCAGGCTAGACTGAATGTAAATCAGCATTTTGTAATAGAAAAATGGTGTGCTGTAGAGTTAGTGAGAGCTCGTCTCAAGTCCTGGTTTCATCTAATACTGACACTGTGGTCTTAGTTAGGCTGTGGCTCTCTGAGCCCTTGTTTCTATACCAGTGAAACACAGGAATAGCCATACCCTTCATGGGGTCTGCTGCGGAGGGTTAGATGGCATAGGACACATATGAGTGCTGAGCACAACTAAGCTCAGCGCCTGCCCCAAAATAGGGTCAGTAAATAGTTGTTCTTAGCATTAAATTTTTTTAAAATTATTCTTTTCTAGTTTCTAAAACTCTTAACTAGTGTTTGACCTTCAGAGAAAAAGAGCCATCCATGCCACCTTCTTTGGCCACTGTGGCTCTCACTGTGAGGAAAGTGTTTCTTACCTGGGGAGCCTAGTCGCTTCAGCACTTTGCCATATTGCCAGTCCATGTATAGTAATCCAAAACATGTTAAACAGGTCTGTTTATCTTAATAACCTGCCCATTTGTGTGTTTCCAGCAGTTTTCAGATATTTTGAATTTATAAATCGGTTTTTATTATGGTAAAATATATATAAATAAATGTTTCTATTAATAAATGTTTCTATTTTGTGGAATGTAATTCAGTCAGCATTTCACCTTGCCCAGGTAGTAGAAGTTATCAGTGACAATAAGTATAATGTCAGACTTCAGAGCCAGAGTGATTGTGTCAGCCATAACAGTGAGTGGAGGGAAATGATCTGCTTGGTCTTTTTAAGGTATGCAGTGTGGCTTAAGTGAGGACTACTCTATGTAGACAAAAACCTAGACTAATAATTCGTCCCTTAACCCCCACCTGGGGATGAAGAAAAGTGACTTGTCAGTTTTGGTACAATCTGTCATATATACTCAGAACCATGTTATGTCTTATTAGCTTTCTCTTTCTCTTTCTTAAGAAAAGGAAATTTCTGCTTTACCCATAAATTCTCCAACCTTTAAATTGGCTTCTTGGCTATCTAGTAAGCTCTCATCAAGTCCTTCTTAGATGATAGCTTTCTTAGATGATAGAGCCTAAGACTGAACAAAAAACATTAATAAGGAATGGCAAATGTTGAGTATCCTTGGGGGATTTTAAATTTTTTTCTGGCTGTTTCATAACATGGTACTGGTAATTTGGCAGCCATATAATATTGCTGAAATATGAGAAGACTTGAAACATAGATGGGAAGCATAGAGATAGATTTCAGAGCCTGTATATGGCTGGTAGCTGGAATTACTAATAAGTGATCTTGGTATAAAACCTGGGAGTTCCCAGAGAGGAACAGTGGCCCTAAAAGCAAAGAGAAGAAAAAGAGTAGATGGCAGACAGGTTTACTCCAGCGGCTGTTAGAGAGATTAGAGGAGAATCAAGAGGAGTGCAGTTTACTGAAGACAAGGGGAAAAAAATGTGTCGAGATGGGTGCAACTTGATAATTAGGACATGGTACAGGAAGGATCAACTCAGTTTAACACAAAATTGGGCTTTTTTCTTACCTTTTATTAAAAGAAATATCTATCTATCTATCTATCTATCTATCTATCTATCTATCTATCTATTTATTTCTTAGAGAAGAGGGGAGGGAGGAAGAAAGGGAGAGAAACATCGATGCCCCCAACTGGGGACCTGGCCCACAATCCAGGCAGGTGCCCTGGCCTGGAATTGAACCAGCGACCTTTCAGTTCACAGGCCAGCACTCAGCTGGTTCACTGAGCCACACCAGCCAGGGCTCCTTTTGTTTTTAATTATCAAAATGAAAGTGTCTTTTTAATGACATTTTTATTATAAAATTAAAATGTACTACATATTTTAAAAGTTGATAAAGCTTGCTGTCAGATAAGGTCTTACCCAGTTTGTACCAATAGTACATAAAGATGCCCCTGCTCCGAACCCTCACCAATAGAGGCGTTGTCAACATCTTGCCAATATGATTTATGATTTGTAAAAAAAAAAAAAGTCTTATTTTAATTTGGATTTCTTTTATCAGTGAGGTAGAGTATCTTTATTATTGGCCATTTATTCTGTTTTACGAAAAGCCTTTTTTTATCCTCTGCATATTCTTCTGGAATATGGGCTTTTTTGGCCATTGATAACTTCATATTGGCATATAGATATATATTATAGATAATGCAATATATATGTATATATAAATATATAATGACATATATGTATACATATATACATATAATAGATATATTTATGTATATGTATGTGACATTATCCTCTTGCCTGTCATGTATTGTGCAATTTGTTATTAGTTTGTTTTTGTTTTATTGGTACTTTTTGCCTTATAGAATTTTACTTTTTAAAAAATGTGATCAAATCTGTCAGTCATTTTTATGATTTCCAGTGGCCTAGTGTCATGTTTAGAAAGGTGTTCCTCACTTCCAACATTAAAGAATGTTGTAGTTTTATAAATTTTTTTCTGCTACTTATTATTTTATATGTAAGTATTTAATCCAGTCAGAATATTTTTTGTGTATATTTTCAAGTAGGAATGGTCAGCTGGCTACAACTTTATTTAATAATTGTTTCTTACCATACTAATATGAGTAGCCATATTTATCATGTATTAAGTTCTAGCATGTACTCTGCTCTGTTCCACTGATTTCTTTGACTATTGTCCAAGTGTTTTAATTATTGTAGTTTCCCTTTTTTCCTTCTGTTCTTACAGCGAGAAATTAGAATGTGACAAATGTGTCATGAAAAAAGGAAGAGTGTTATAGAGCATTTGCCTACCTCTCTTCTGGTCTCAGTAATCACATTAGAGGCCATAAATGAAAAAAAAAAAAAAAAAACATTTCACTAGGATGGTTCTACTTTCACTTATAAGAAAAAATTAGGTATGATTCACCAGCTAAGGAACTAGATTTTTCTTCATTTGTTTATTTATTCATCACTCACTCATTCCATGAATAAGCTCCTACTTTGTGCCATGTGTTGTATATGATACTGAGGCCACAGCGCTGAAGAGGACTACTACGGTTTCTGCTTTCAGAGAATTTGGAAGAAACAGATAGACAAATAATAAGAACATATCACATAATTATAAGTGTTGTGAAGATGGTATTGTGATAGTGAGCAGGCTAATAGAAGGAAGGTAATTATTTTCAATAGGTGGTCACGGAAGCCCCAAGAGGTGCAGGTGGTTGTTTTAAACTGAAATGAAGGGAGCAATATTCTCTGGCCAGTGTTTTAGTTATTTAGGCTTTCTTTGGTGGACATTTAATAGTATTCAGGAGTATCTGGTCTACTGTAGGAGTCCTCATTAGATGAACACTAAAATTGTATTGCTTTTGGTATTGGGCGCATTAATCTCTTTTATTGCTACCATACATTTCAGATCCCTCCTAATCCCTGCCATTATTAGATGCAGTGTAATTTTTTTTACCCATCTTCATTAGATTATAGTACCTACACAGCGCTGTGCATCTACAAGACACAAAACAAATGAGAAAATAAACATTGGTATTTATGGCAGCGTTCTTTCCCTACCATATTAGCATTATACAAAAGCATGCGTGTCTTCTTTCTCTTTTCTTTTGTTCTCTCCCTGCCCCATAACTGGCATTGATATATTTATTTACTTTTAAAGGCAGGCACTTTTACGCTACTCAGTGGTTCACCAGAGTGCTTTAGAATCAGAAATCTGCAGTTATGGCGAGCCTTTATTTTCTTTATGTGATTGACATCTTCAGAATTCAAGAAATGGCTTATTCAGATGTAAGTTAAAAGGAACAATTTCAATTTTAAAAAGTAACCATTTTATCTTATACTTAGTTTGAATTGTATTTCTACCTATAACTTTGATGTCATACTTGAACTAGCACAGAGCAACCCAGCATACAAACTTTTTTCTAAGAATGCAAAGCAAAATGTAGCCACATGGTGTCACTATATCATTACAGTTTTACTTAGGACCAAAGAGGTTGAAATTGCCTTTTTTATAAAACTGTATTTAAATATAAATTGTTCGGAAATCTGTCACTTGTGAAATAACATGTGAAACTATTTGTACCATTTAAGCCATTGTACTCATGTGGAGCATTAATTATGCCTGAAGTCTGTGGATGTACATTGAGGTGCTAGCCAGCTCTTGACTTGTCATCTGCAAAGTATAGCAGATATGTAGGTTTCTATAGTACAGTTATTCAGTTTCATACAAATAAGTTTTTAAAAAATATTCCTTTGGAATTTTGAAATAAATAGAAGATTAACTCAAAGGGGATAGACCCGTTAAATATTTATGAGGAATCCGAAAGCAAAATAAAGGAGGAATGAGGAAAAGAGAGAGGGGGTTATAGGACCTCAGGGGAGAGACAGGAAGGGAACCGTCTAACATTTATTGAGCATCTGCAATGGGCCAGACACATATTGTTGCCTTATATGATTCTTCCAATAATTCTGTGAGAGAAATACCATGAACTATTTTTACAAATGTGGATATTGAGCCTTAGAGAGGCTAAATTTGCAGGTCTGTCTGAATACACAGTTACCACCGCAGACTTCAATTGCCTCTGCAGGATATGAGGTTAAAGAAATAGCTCTGCTTTGGAGTAGGAGGAGACACCACATAGAGCCCTGAAGAAGCTCTTGTTGCCTCTTTGGCGGGAGCAGTTTCCAGGAATGTTGAGGAAGGGCCTGGTATGGCCATCCTCTGCTCATGCTGGTCATAGCCACCCAGGCAACCATGATATTAATGCTGAGGATGATGAGGGTGATGATGAACAATTGAGGAAGTTTTTCTCTTTTAAAATGCTCCAAAGGGGATGTAGCAATCCTTCATCTAGGTCTGTTTTGTCAGTTTGTCAATAGAGCTTTGAATTTTCCTGTCCCTTAGTTTCCTGTAAAATCATTTTAGATTTTATTATTACAGTGAACCTGATGTTCTTAACTCCTAATTTGTTTTGCCTCAGCTCTGTTTAGAAACAGATTTCATATATTATAGAATTTCTTTTCACAAGATCTTTTCACATCTTGAATTACTTTTTCAAAATTTATTAATTTTAGAGAGAGGGAGGGAGGGAAACAGAGAGAGAGAAACATTGATTTGTTGTTCTACTTACTTGTGCATTCATTGGTTCATTCTTGTATGTGCTCTGACTGGGGATCAAACTGACAACTTTGGCATATTGGGAGGATGCTCTAACCAACTAAGCCTTGCCTGGCCGGGGCTTGATTTTTTTTTAAGTTGAAGAATTTTTTTTAAGTTGTATTTATTATTTTCACTTAGAATCCTCTTACTAAGCAAAAAAAACCCCACTGTGTTTTATATTTAGTAATACCTTTGAAACATGGCTGATTATACTTAAGTTATTCAGTCAAATCCAGGATTTTTTTGGTTTTATTATATTTTATTCAAAGGATAATAACATGTTGAGGGTCTTTTGTGTGTAGTGGAAGAATTAGGACATAAGAAAATAAAACATGGTTGCCCTTTGCTTTATAGTTTATTTATATAAACTATATAAATAGTGTGTCTTTTACTTAGGAAAATAATATATTTTCATAGGCATTGCTGGAATATGCTGCATGTACCACATTAGTCCATCAATTTTCCTATTGGAGATCTCCTTTTGGAACCTGTTTTGAGACTGCAGCTCTCCCACCACTTAATTGTGGAACTTAGGATATCCTGAAGCAGGAAGCCAAGTAGTAAACTACTGGGCAGTAGACTACAGAGCCATCTGGGACTCCAGGCCCCTTACTATGAGCCAGGGGCCTACAGCATAAGGAACAGTCAGAGGTAAACTATGGAACTGGGACTAGGAACCTGGGAATTAATGGAAATGGTGGGGAAGATTTTCCAGGACCTTCAATTTGGCTACTAGAGTAAAAGAAAATATTAGTGGAGTAAAATTTCATTGACTTTCCTTTTTGGAAGATCAAGAAGAGGGAAGGACAGCTAAATCTTGGAGGTCAAAAAAACCAAAGTTGGACACAGATTTATTTGTGATTGCATAATCATTTTTCCATTCCTGTTTACTTTGTAAATGGTCATCTAAAGAAGGTATTGGTTGAACAGTTAAAATTCTCTTAGTGGAGAGTTAGATCTATATGTATTTAATGACACCCCTCACTGCCCAGCAATGATTACTCTTATCTTTCATAGCATTTATAGCTTGAATCACCCAATTTAGCCATTATATGTAATATATCTTGTATGCCTCTGTAATTATTTTGTGATTCCTGGACCTTGCTGTATAACTTTTTGATAGTAGTTGCAAATAAGATAGTTTGTTGAATCTCTTTAGCATCTCTGCTAAACATCTCTAAATGCAGGTGCCTGGATAATAATCAAGTTTTCTGGAAAAATCCTTTTAACACTGCTATCTTTTCTCCCGGTGTTAGAGGGAGATACCAGGAAATAAGATTTTATAATATTTCTTTCCACAGAAAATATGCTTAAAGCGAACGGTATGTATAAGTTCCATGGTTAATAAAGTCATTAGAGCTTTCTCAGTGATCATATGATCATATAAACAGTACAAATTCCCTAGATCAGTGTTCCTTCTGTGGATACAAGGTTAGCTCCGGGGGAGAGTGGACCAGAAGTGAAACCAGATTGCTTGTCAGCTGCCAGAAATTCTGGGCAGAGTGCCAGTGCCAGCCTTGGTTCACCTTCTAAAAATTCATCTTCCACTATGAAAATAGAGGGCTCGATCCCTGGAACAAATGGTGGTAGCACGAGCACTTGGACTTCTTAGGCCGAAAGTGCTTTATTGTTGCATGGAAAGGTGGGGGACTGATTACTGTGGACTGGTGGCTTTGACCTCATTTAAGAGCTATAATATTTTCTTTAACAGCCTTACTTCATTGTATTTCAAATTATAATTTCATAAGTTAATAATTGCTCTTCCAAATAATGTGGGTCATATATACACATGGATATGCTCCGCCTGATAGGAAGCTGTAGGTTTAATTTCTAATAGTCGTAGAAATTCTATGCACATTATAAAGCTATTAGGTTTTAACAGCTGTTTTAGTTCATTTCACCCTGTGAAAGAAATGTGATACAGACTAAAATGATCAGTAATTATGTATTTTGAAAGCTAAACCACCAGTTATAGAAAGAGCTAATTTACACATTAGATACTGATAAAACTACAGTATGCTATGAGTTTCAAAGTTAGTGTTATCTCCTGCCTAAGTCTATGAAACTGAACCTGTGCCGAAAGACATTTTTCCCTCTTTGAAATTCTCTTTTGTATTGCCTATTGTAATTTTGAAGTTGCAAATCAACAGTTATGAAGAACTGCTTGATATTTTTGTAAAGAAAAAAATTAGAAGGACTGTTAGCAGGAGTAGGATTTAGAAGGATCATATCTTATTTCTGTTGATCAGTGCCTACCATCTGCCTTCTGTTTAATGTTGTAGCAGCATGCATGCGTTTCCCAGTCTGAACAGATGATATGCATGGTTTGTTGAGATATATGTGTATTCTGGATGTGTGTGTATATATACCTACAGTGCTTAAAATCACACTTGAAGTGTAAAACAGATAATGAGTCTCCATTTCTGGCTAATTTGCATATTCAGCTCTTGTACACAAAACAAAAGACTACAATGATACTGATTTTCTTTTCTACTTTAGAATCAACACTAACCAGCTGTCAACAAATATTTTGATTAAACACTATTCTTTATTGAGAAACTTTGGGGCACATTCTTTGTATAAACATATTGTTTTCTTTGATTTCAAGGGACATATTTTCAGTATGATTCATGGATGCATCACACCGGTAAGCTGTCATGCACAAAAATATATTTTTCTCTGTAAACTTCCTTTTTACCATTGATTTCTCTAGGGCAAGAATATGATTCTGAACAGAATATTCCATCTCAAGATATATTCCTGAAATAAAGGTTGTAAATAAATGTATAAGCCTGCTTTAAGTAAACTGAAAAATTTAAAGTATAGATTCATAAATTGGACTTTTCCAAGATGTTTAAAGGTTTAACAATTCCTCTACGACATTTGAAATATGATTTGACTGCAAAAATTTTGTTTATATTTTGACATATATTCATCTAGTATTTCTTCTGTGTGTAAGCATACATAAACATGTTATTTATAAAGAATGGTATTATGGTGTATATTGTGTTGAAACCTTGTATATATATATGTATATATATTTATATTCATGTGGATATTGTTTCATGTCAGTACATGCATATCTGCTTTATCCTTTTTAACAAAGCACAGTGTTGTAACATACTGTTGATTATTTAATTAGTTTCCTATTGAGGGACTTTTAGGATGTTTCCAATTTTGCTATAGAACAGTGTAGACTTTGCACACTTTTCTGATTATCTCTTTACATAAGCAGAGTCCAAGGATATAGCCATCTTAAAGTGTGAAACATATCTCTAAATACCAACACAATCATTGCACCAGTTTATTTCCACCAGCAGTACATGCTAGTATCTATTTCCTCACATCCTTATCAGCAGTGGGCATTACTATTTTAAATCTTTTGTCAAACTGACAAGCAAACCATGATCTCTCATTTTTTTATTATGCAGAATTTTTATTATTTGTAAAGGTAACTCTGTGTATTTACTTTTTGGCAAACATCTATTTTTCATAGAAAAGATGAAGTTTGAGTTGGCCTGCAAGGAATGGTTGACTTCTTTTAAATTATTTTTTATTATATATTTTTTCCATTACCATTCATACCCCTTACACTCCCCTGCCCCTTGCAGTCACTGCACTGTTGTCTATGTAGGAATGGTTGACTTTTTATTGGGTAATTTTAGAAGGTTTTTGCCATCAGGTCATCTAGGAAAGTGGTTCTCAGTCAGTGGTGATTTTGCCCCCCAGTGGTCACTTGGCCATGTCTGGAAACATTTTTGGCAGCCACAGTTGAGAGTCAGGGTCAAACTGGCATCTAGTGAGTAGAAGTCGAGGATGCTGCTAAACATTCTACAGTGTACATGACAGCCTCCTACAACAAAAGATTATCTAAACCAATGTCAATAATGCCAAGGTTGAGAAACCCTGATTTAGGAGTAAGTTGCGGTAATTCCATAGTTGAAGGGGACTTGAATTAGGATGTCATTGCTTAAAATAGAAATAGAGAATAGCTGAGAAGGACATTTAGAAGGAAAAACCATTCAAGCTTGGTGACTGAATATGGAGGAAAAGAAAAAAGAAATTGAGTCAAAAAGAGCTTCAAAGTTTGGAACTTAGGTGGCTGGGAAGTGGGATGACATTAGTGGACAGAAATTGTAAGGGAGCCAGTTTGAATTATTTGTGGAATTATTACTTCAGAAATGCATAGTGGCACTCCTTGCTGTTTCATCTGCTTTGCTTTTATAAAACGAGATTTTAATTTTACACTTGGTGCCAGGATTGTGTTGGATTTTGGGTTACAAAATCTCTAACTGGTACCAAACATTTATTTGGTCTCAAACAATTTCTTCTTTCTGAAATGTCCTTTCATCTCTCCTACGAAATCATGTCTTTTTTTTTTTTTTTTAGCAAGGTGAAATGCCATTTTCCTTGGGAAGTCTTCCTTGATCTCCCCAAGTGAAATAAAAGTGCTTTTTTTTTTTTTTTTTCCATTTAGTCGACAAATACTATCAAATGCCTGCTACAGGCCAGGCACTGTGCTAGGTACTATAGCTACAGTGGAGAGCTTTATATATACATCCTCTGCCTGTGGAGTTTATAGCTTAGTATAAGTGTCAGATATTGAAAAAAATAATGACATGTAGCAGAAGAACTACAATCCATGATAAATGCAAAGAAAGAAAAACAAGTGAAAACATTAATGGTATAACAGAAGAATACAGTTTCAATTGAGTGAGTTAGGGGTTTTTAGAGAAATGATGTTTAAGTAGAGACCTAAGTGATGATTAGGAGTTAAGTAGGCAAAGACAAAAGGAAAAAGCATTTTGAAAATAGAGATAAGAAAGCCTGGAGGGAGGAAAGAACTTGGCCTGTTTAAAGAAATGAGAAGAAATTAGTGTGGTGGGAGGAGAGTGGTGGTGAGATAGAGGAAGAGAAGTAGGTAATTACCAAGTTGTTCAGGACTGGCAGAGTCACATTTAAGAGATTGTAGTCTATTGCAAGTGTAGGTCCTGGGAAGGGCATTATGCAAGGATGTGACGTGTTTTGACTTAAGTTTAAAGACCTGTCTCCTTTGTGGGGGAATAGATTGAGGTGGACAGGAGTAGAAGAAGGGAGACCAATAAGGAGGTCTTGCTGTGTATATAGGTCAGGAGGCATATGGTGGTTGCTTGTACAAGGATGGATAGATTTGAGGTATGTTCTTCAGCTTGTGAGACTTCCAAGGAATATTGTATTTATAGGCTTGGAGCAGAAAAAGGAGTTCTGGGTTGGATTAGAGGGTGGTATTTGAAACCAGGGGATTTGATTAGATTGAAAAGAGATAGAATGTAGACTTCAGGCCAAGATGGAGGCATAGGGAGATACACTGTACTTCCTCACACACCGAAAAGAAGGACAACAACAAATTTAAAACAAAGAAAACAACCAGAACTGACAGAAAATCAAACTGTATGGAAGTCTGACAACCAAGGAGTTAAAGAAGGAACATTCATTCAGACCAGTAGGAGGGGCGGAGATGGGCAGCGGGATAGAGAGGATTCATGGCAAGGTGGTGGCTGCTGGACCAGGTGGTCCCACCTTTGCATATTGGTAAACTGGGAGGAACAACTGGGGAGTGAGACAGACTGCACAATCTAGGGTCCCAGTGTGGTGAAATAAAGCCTCAAAACCTCTGACTGAAAAATCCTGTGGGGTTTGTGGTGGCAGGAGAAACTCCCAGCCTCATAGGAGAGTATATTGGAGAGATCCACAGGGTTCTAGAATGTATATAAACCCACCTACCTGAGAATCAGTACCAGAAAGGCCCAATTTATTTTTGGTAGTGGGGGAAGTGACTGAAAGCTGGCAGAGAGCCAATCAAGTGGCTCTGTTCCCTCTCGGACCCCTACCCCACATACAGTGCCACAATGCAGCAACCCGGGTTGCCACACCCTGGTGAACACCTAAGGCTCTGCCTCTTACTATGTTACAGGTGCACCAAGACAAAAAAAGATGGCCCAAATGAAAGAACAGATCAAAGCTCCAGACAAAATACAACTAAGCGATGAAGAGATAGCCAGCCTATCAGATGCAGAGTTCAAAGCACTGGTAATCAGGATGCTCACAGAATTGGTTGAGTATAGTCTCAAAATAGAGGAAAAAATGAAGGCTATGAAAAGTGAAATAAAGGAATATGTACAAGGAACCAACAGTGATGGGAAGGAAACCAGGACTCAAATCAACAGTTTGGAGCAGAAGGAAGAAAGAAACATTCAACCAGAACAGAATAAAGGAACAAGAATTCAAAAAAATGCGGAGAGGCTTAGGAACCTCCAGGACAACTTTAAATGTTCCAACATCTGAACCATAGGGGTGCCAGAAAGACAAGAAGAAGAACAAGAAATTGAAAACTTATTTGAAAAAATAATGAAAGAGAATTTCCCCAATATGGCAAAGGAAATATACTTCCAGGAAGTCTAGGAAGCTCAGAGAGTCCCAAAAAAGTTGGACCCAAGGAAGCACGCACCAATGCACATCATAATTACATTACCCAAGATTAAAGATAAGGAGAGAATCTTAAAAACAGCAAGAGAAAAGGAGACAGTCACCTACAAAGGAGTTCCCATAAGACTATCAGCTGATTTCTCCAAAGAAACCTTACAGGCAAGAAGGGGCTGGGAAGAAGTAATCAAAGTCAGGAAAGGCAAGGACGTATATCCAAGATTACTCTGTCCAACAAAGCCATCATTTAGAATAGAAGAGCAGATAAGGTGCTTCCCAGATAAGGTCAAATTCAAGGAGTTCATCATCACCAAGCCCTTATTATATGTTCATGTTAAATGTTAAAGGGACTTACCTAGGAATAGGAGGATGATCAAAAATATGAACAATAAAATGACAACAAATCACAATTATCAGCAAGCAAATCTACAAAACAAAGCAAAACAAAACAGACTAAGCAAACATCTAGAACAGAAACAGAATCACAGAAATTGAGATCATGTGGAGGGTTATCAGTGGGGTAGGGGAGGGAGTTAAGGGGGAAAAGGTACAGGGAATAAGTAGCATAAATGGTAGGTACAAAGTAGGAAATGTAGAAGCCAAAGAACTTATACGTGTGACCCATGGATGTGAACAAAGGTTGGGGGGAATGGGGGTGGGAGGCTGTGGGCCAGGCGGAGGGGAATATAGGGAGGAAAATGGGGAAACTATAATAGTATAGTCAATAAAATGTATTTTTAAAAAAGAGATAGAATGTAATAGAGCATCAGAGGAGAACAAAAAAGGGCTTAGAACTGAGCCTGAGGTGCTCCAGAATATGATGAGGTAGAAGAGGAGAAGCTAACAAAGGAAACCAGGAAGGAGCAGCCAGCCAGAAAACAGGCAGGAAAGTGTGCTGGCTGCATGATCAAGTAGATGAGGAATGAGAAGTATCCATTGGCTTTGCCTTGGCAACGTAGAGGACATGGATCACCTTGGCAATAGCAGTTTTACTGACTTGGTAGGGGTGTAAGCCAGATTACAATTGGTTAATAAATTAAATGCAATTTATAATGAAGTTAAACATGTACATACCCATTTTTCTACTTTTGTTAAAATTCATTCAAAGGAAATATGTATGTAAGAATGCTTATTGCAATACTTCATAGAATCAAAAATACTATAAAATACCCCAGGGTCCGTAATATGGGAATTCATTAAAATTAAAAAGAATGAATTGTATCCATATGAATTGACTGAGAAGGCAGTCTATAAAAATTGATGTATGAAAAACATAATGTAGATAGTGTGTTAATTATGACATTTTCTTTTGTCAACAAACTACTTTATGTATGCATATAAATGTTTGTATGGATTTATATGAGCTTAAAGAATAGTATGGAAGGATAGACATTAAACTTTAATATTGACTAATTCAGGAAAATGAAGATGGGGTAATGAAAATAGAAAGATAGTATCTGATTATTATTTATCTTTTGTTATACTTGCTATAGCATCATTTTTTAAACCAAAAAACATGTTGACCTTTAAAGAATATGTAGGAGGTAAGGAAATGGAGAAAGAATTGGTAACTCTTTTGAGAAACTTGGCTGTGAACGTGAATAAAGATATAGATGGAAACTAGAAGTAGATGTGCTTTCTAGAGATGAGGATACTAAAGCATGTTTAAATGTGGACGAAAGGGTCCAGGAGAGAGAAATTGAAGAGGGTAGAAAGCTGATGGAATGAGAGACTCCTTTGTGTTGTGGGACAGGAAGAAAGAAAGAGAGCATGCATCTGTTTCAGACTGCGAGTGCTAGTGTGTTGGCTTCTAATCCCTTAAGGATGTCTGGAACAAAACCATCAGCTGAGAGGGAGAAGGAAGTTGGAAGTTTGCATGGAGTGGGGAAAGGTAGGGAATAGTTGTTGCATACAGAAGGAGAGTAAGTTAACCAGGGAAACTTGGTGGCATGCCCGGCAGGTTTCATTGTGTATGAGATTGGGAGGCAGGATCTGCCAATTAGTGAATCCATGGGCACTGTGTGGTGTTCTCTGGTGAAATTCAATTGCTCAGGTTAATGTTCAGAGAAGTAAGTGGTTGAGGGCTCTGATGGATGAGAGGGGCAAGAATGTGGAGAGTGTTTGTGCTAAGACTCAAAAGAAAAGTCTAGAGATAATTGCTGCTGGGATCATAATAATTGTTCTTGTCCAGGTACTGTTTGCTACTTTCTTTTTTTTATGTTGATACCACTGTTGACCACTACTATTGGTTTTAAATCAATGTAAAGAACAGCTCTTTGACCTATTAACTATGAACAAGATATAGCTATTTTTTGGCTTCTGGTTCTTAAAAACAGATCCTGAGGCTTATCTTTAAATATAAAACTTGTATAAAGTTTCATGTGTTCCCAGAATCTGGAGAGAAAGCAAACTAAGAAAAAGTAGTAGGTTTAATTGAAACTGAGAATATGTCCCAGATGGTGTTTATTGCCATTGCCCACATTGTACAGTACTTAGAGAATGGTGCATTATTTGTGAACTTTTCAATTGCTTGGTCAACTGAGAGATTATTTTGAACATTGTCAGTGAACAGCACTCATGATTTGACTTTTTCCATTGGTTTTATTAATTTGTTATCTATGTTGTCATCTTAGAGAAGACATGACAATAGATATGACATCTTTTGGAACAGACCTTAGGAATTACTGTCATAATGTGTTTTAAAATATACCCTACAGAATCTGGGTCTGAAGAATACGGACTCACATTTTGATCTTTGGAGGTTTTGGGTTTGTGTTGTTTTTTTAAAAAATATAAATTGTTATCTTATTTTTAAAATGGCATTATCTGTGGAGTGTTAGTAGTAAAGACGATGCCTTCTGAGTACTAAGTGCTTTTATATAAAAATTTTTTTTCAGTTCTTACAGTTCTTGGAGGTTGGTTTGATTATTCTCATTTTACAAAATCTCAGAAAGGTTAAATACTTTGCCCAAGATCTCAAAAACAGAAAGGTCTAGTATTCTTAACCCAGATATGGCTAGCTTCAAAGACAGTTGTAGCATACAGTGTCACTGAGAAAGATCCCTTTTAGAAATTTAAATAACTTCTTTTCTTTTATTTGTAAGGCTTAGCAGATATGTGCTTGGGTCTGGGACCTCACTGTTTTGGGGGAGTTTTTTATAATACTGGCTTTCTCAAGGGGTTCTGACAAAGTCTTCAAATAATATCTTAAACCTTGTTTTTATAGATAGGTGGAGCCTCATCAGAGACTTTGAAGGCTTACGTACTGTCATAATGCCTGGAAGAAGGAGGAAAGTTATTGTTTATTAGCTAAGTTATAGTTGATAGCACAGGTAGTGCCCACAATTTCCCAGAAACTGTAAGTATTTCATTTGTTTTTTCCTGGGAGCTATGCATTATTGTCCAAAAATTGTATTTCACAAATGAGGACAGTGAGACTTAGCAAAAAGAACTTACAATCACACAGCTAGAACACAGTATCTGGGGTTGAAGCCCAGGTCTGTCTGACTCTAAAGGTCTTTTTAACACATGGTGCTGTTTTCTTCCATTTCTGTTCATCATCTTATTGTTATCTTTTTTTGTATGTGAGGCTTCAAAGATAAAAAAATTTATTCTGGACTTCAGGATTCTGAAATAATAGCTTTTACTATAGGGTAATCAATACATACACACACTTTATAGGACAAGGATAATATCCATATGCTACATATTTTTTAATCTTCTAAAGGCACTTAGGGTACTCAGTAGATCCAGATTCTGGCAGCTGTCAGATTATACATTTGGATAATCAAGTAAATCAAGATTTTAATTTTGCTGCTATAGTTAATGAATGGTGCCAGATTAAAATAATTTCCGTTATTAAAGAGTATGGTGCATATTAGGTATCATTTTATTCAGTCTATTTATACTTTGATGATGGGACATGCAGACAGACAATATTAAATGTAGAATGTTAGGTTGTGCTTCTGGGATGTGCTTCTAGTCCCCTGAGAAACTTTTTTAGTTCTTGAAGACTGAAGCATTTCTATGATGACTTTGGCCTATCATTAACAGGGTGCCCTGTTATCTGAATACTCATTATTTCATGTCTTGTAGTCACAAAGGTTGCATAGAGAAACAGAAGTCATCATAATATTAAAATGTTCACTGATGAACTGTCCACACGTAAAATTAGTTCCCACTCAAACATTCATCCCTGATGAATACCATCCCTTAACATCCTGTTAGTTACAGTGTTTCACTGATTGTCAGGAAGATGTAAAATCACTGTACTCAATTGCAAAGTCAAATGGCAGGTTTTACAAAAATATAGGAAATAAAAATTTAATGGAAGCAAGAGAAGTGTTGAAGAACTGCCAGACTTGCACACAAAGCCATTGGCAAATGAAATCCTGGCAGTATTAGACCAGTGGCAAGTGAAGAGGAGAAAATTCATGTCAGGCATTTCAAAAGAAGGATGTGATATTAAAAATTAAGGGAAATACGGTGATGTCCATGTATTTTTGGAAGAATCTCTGTCACTATAATTGTGCTGAGAAACCTAGTCAGGAAATGTTAGAAAAACTATACCAAGAGGTGTTTAATAATTGTTTGCTACTACTGCTACTACTATTATTTTGATTACCACATAGTTGCATTTATTATTGAAATTTGTTAAATAGTAGATAAATTATATTTATTTTTGATTTCTCAATTTTTTAATTTAATGAAACTTTTAAAATTCACATTCACCATGAAATTTGGCCCTTATTTTAAGTGAATTGACTTAAATGTCCTTTTTCAGATAACTCTTGTCCTGGAATAATGAGAATCTCCTCTAATGGGTGTATACTTGTCTTTATGTGTCTGCATGTCATTCCTTGCCAGTTATGTCAGTAATGGGCAGCAGCAACAAACCCTGGTGCGTCGAGTTAGAGATAGGGATGCTTCATCCTGAGTAAAATTGTCTTTTAACCAGTGAGGCAAAGAAATAGAACCCTGATGAGCCATAGTCTCTCCTAGAAGACTAGCTAGCCAGCAGATTATACTTCTATCTTGGAGAAAGGACTTCGGGTCACTGCTTTAAATCAAAGGCATTATGTAAAGAAAAATGTCCATTTTGGAGGTGGTTGTGAGGACTAGTTTTATTTTTGAATTCTTCGTTTCTCTTCAGTAGCATTGCCTGTACCTTTAATGTTACTCAGACTCCAAGATGAATGAGTATCTTTTGGAGCTTCTTAATCCTCTTGAAAAGAAAAACGTGTTTGTGACTTTACCAGCCTTAATTTGGCCCACTGGTAGACTTGGCAGGCTCAGCTGCAGCAGCAAGAGTGGAGTCTAATGTACCCTGCTGGCCGCTGTCACTGCAGCCGCAAGTCTGGGTGCCCATTGTTTCTGGAGATGATGGTTCCTTTTTAGATTTTAAGTTTGTGGAATTCCCACAGTAGCGTCAGTTTTAGAGAATTCAGTATTTCCTGGGTTTTGAAATATGTGTAAAGAACATATATGAGTTGAAACTGTAATGTATAGTTGCTTTTCTGAACTTCCAACAACATGCAAGCCTTGTGCAAAGCAGTAGAAGATTTTTTTTTTTTTGAGACCTACAAGGTAATGTATACCTTTAAGCCATTCTCCAAATAGAGCTCATTCATATGACTCCAATTTACATTCATGCTTCCCTTGAACTTAGGCCAAAATACTTATCTGTGTAATTTAAGCAGCAACATCTTAGTTAAGTGCTTGATTTAAAGTAGATGACATTTCAATTTATTTATTTTTTATTGGAAAAATTTTTTCCTCTGAGAGGGGTTGAATTAGTCATTGTATAGTTTAGGTAAGTCCCTTCATCTGGGGACAAAACATTGCAGGATTTGGAGTTGTCTGTAGTTCCTGTGTGAGGGACATGTCATGGATTTCTTAATAGTTGTAAGATTGCTTTTCACTGAAAAGTATGACATGTGGCTGTCTCCAGTCATGTAGCTCATGTGTCATGATAACTATAAATCTTAATTTATATTTCTTTAAGGATTTTATTCTCAGGTTCACCTTCTTAGAACTGAAAAGGTTCAGTACCATATGGTTTATTTTTATTAGTATGATTAAGAATGTATTTTCATTAAACTATACCATCTGTTTGTTATAAGAAGAAAATACGTAAGTACAGTAATTCCCGTTTATCTACAGGGGATACATTCCAAGACCCCCAGTGGATGCCTGAAACCATGGAGAGTACCAAACCCTATATATGCCATGCTTTTTCCTATCTGTATATACCTATGATAAAGTTTAATGTATAAATCAGGCACAGTAAGAGATCAACAACAATCATTAATAATAAAATAGAACAGTCATAACAATATACTGTAATAAAATTTATGTGAATGTGGTCTCCCTCTTTTAGAATATCTTATTGTACTGTACTCATCCTTCCTCTTGTGATGATGTGAGATAATACAATGCCTATGTGATGAGATGAAGTGAGGTGAATGACATAGATATTATAGGCTCCCATTGACCTTCTGACCATATGTCAGAAGTAGGATCATGTGCTTTGGGTGGTCCTGGATCACTGAGCCATGTTGATGTTGATAGTTGGACATCAGGAGCAGATGATACCGATGGTAGGGGATGCTCAAGAGTTGAGGGTTTTAAGGGTTTTTTTTCCCTGAAACCTTTTGATAGAATATAATTGGAAGCTGTCTCTTTCTTTTTAACTCATCAAAGTATTGCTGCAGAGGTTGTAATCCTTCAGTAATCATACGGGTAACTTTAATGCTGTGTCCCATCCAAGGACCATATTCCATAAATTTTGTAAATAACAGTTGCTTGAATACAAGCACTGCACTACCATGGCAGGCAGTCTGATAACCCAGATTGCTGTTCAGTGATTGACGGGCGAGTATTGTTTACAGCATGGATACGCTGGACAAATGGATGCTTCATATCCAGTGTGGGGGGAGTTGGTAGGGGGATGCAGAGGGTCAGTGTAAGATTTTAGCACACTATTCAGAATGGCACACAATTTAAAACTTATGAATTGTTTATTTCTGGAATTTTCTATTAAATATTTTTGAACCAAAGTTGACTCTGGGTAACTGAAACTGAAAGTGAAATTGCAGATAAAGCAGGGACTACTGTACATTGATATATTCATTTTTTAAACCTCCATTCAATTAGCTAATAAGTATAAATCTCTTAGATTGGATTATTTAGAAAATAGGTTAGAAAATTTAATAATGTACGTGTTGAAACAGTAGCTCCTTCAGGGAAGATTTTAGCTATCTTTTTGGCCAGCTTGTACCTTTGCATTACATCACATATACAATAAAATTTCAGAAAATGTGTTGTAGTTATCTAACTGTGGTATATTATATTATAAAACTATAGAAGTATATTATCAGAGTGGAATTACATTTAGCAGACTGAATAATTGATGATTTCTCATTCCTGGACCAGTGCCTGGCCCAGAGTTGGTATTCAATGACTGTTTCTTAACTGAGCTAGCTAATTAATTGATTGATTCTTGTGAGAATTTAGTCTGATGACTAAATGAAGTTTAAGAACAGTCATGTAACCTTTATTATAATAATGTATTTTAATCCTTCAAGAACTCCAATTTTTTTCCAAAAAATTGGAAATTTTTTCTTTGTATTTACAGTATTTAAAAGAGTATGATATAGTCTCAAAAACATAATTTCTTTTTTTATCTTATAACTTACTATTTAAACCTCTGTTGTTTTTTTTTCCTCTTTTTTTGTTACTCTTTCTATTGATGCTTATAGGTAGTATTCTTTCTGCCTGGATCTCTGTTTTTAAATAAGTCTTCAAGGGTTCAGTTTATGTAGTATAACTAACTTGGAGGCTTCTAGTCCATGCAGTCTAGGTAAAAGTGCCTCAAACCCCCAATTCCGTGGTCTTTGGAAGTCTACACCTTTCCCCAAGATATCTGAGAAATCCCAGGACTTCTTCACAGCTTCCCTGACTCTGATCTTTATCCTTATGTCCTAAATTTGTGCTGTATCATTAGTCCCAGATGTGAAACTCAACACAGCTTCTAGTTCCTGCAGGGGAGTCCTCTCCAACAGAAGCATTAGTGACTGATGTAGTCTTTTCTGAGGCTTTCGCTGGGAGAGATATGGAAAGAATTAACATCATTTATTCCATTAGACATTTTTAATTTATTCAGTGAAGCATATTTAATGAGTTAGGCATTGTGGTGGGCACTGAGTAGTCAAGGATAAGCAAAAAATAACCAGGTCTCCATTTTCATAGAACTTATAGACCAGTAGGGGATCCCGGTAATCAATCAGGCACACAGATTGATATAAAATTCTAACTGTGATAAGTGCTGTGAAAAAGAGGTTTGTGGTACTTGAGAACATTTAATAGAGAGTTTTGACCTTACTGGGGATGGGGGTGGGTGATGATAAAAATGAATTTACTGGCAGAGGAGGATATGAGGGTTGGGGTGGAGGAGTAAGAGGTGAGAGGCAAAAGTGATTTTCTAGAATATCTAAACCATAATGCTGTTGTCATTATTTTTTTCTTGGACACGTCCATTTCTCAGTGTCCAATCTTTTTGGCTCTCTTCTCCAGGATTTCTCCTAGAGTTTCCAAGTTCTTCTTCCTCCGTTAGGCAGAGCACTTCTGCTAATCTTCAGGTCCTATCCAAAAATTAATTTTTATAAAACATTTCATGTTCCTGTCAATATTTTACCCCCGGATTCAGAAAACTATCCTAAATCACATACTGGCAACATCATTCATTCATTTTTTATTCATTCATTCAACAAATATTTATTGGGCGCTTGTTCTCTACAGTCTGCCACCTAGGAGCTGAGGATATAATCCTCAAGGATTTTACAGTCCATGTGGGGGAAGACTTAGTTAAAAATCCTTACCAGACAGTTGGGTTCATGAAAGACAAAAATTTCTTCTGTGACATGTGAAGTAGTTATATATGTATATCATAGACACATCAGCATAAAACCCACCAAAAATGTGACTTTCAACCTAAAATAAAATTAAAAAATTTGAAGTTGCATATGGCTTATTTTCAATAGTATTAAATTACCAAATTAATTAGTATGTAAATCTTTAAAAAATTTATTTATATATAACTATAATTATTTTAAAACAGACTTGTTTATTTTTGCTGTTGTTAATGTTATTTTCATCATTTCTGCACAACTGGATACAAAGGCAATGACATCAAATATGCACTTGAGTTTATTGTAATTAGAAGAGTTTTTTACGTTCATGTTTTCTCTGGTCTATATGCTCGTAAATTCTCATGTTGTTTGATATTATATATTTTAAAGATAGGTGGGCTGTGTTAAAATCATTAACTTTCTGTAACTAAAAGACATATGAGCTAGACATATGAGACTAATGAGCTTTTCCAGAGGGATTATTAGGTCTGACCAGTGGGGAGGGGTAGGCCTCTTTAGCAGAAAAATTGACACTACAAAGACTAAATAGTAAACAGTATATATTGTTGAATGTTTTCCATGTGCTGGGTATTACAAACAGTCTAGAAATCTACTAGACCCAGAATTCCCCTTCCTAAGTGCTTAGTGATCAGTCTTAGATTTTTTAAGTTGTATCATTCAGCTAGATCACTAATGGGACGTCTTGTCATTCCCTCCTTTTTCAAGGGTGGAAGGATTATCTCTTGGTTCTTATGCTAGACAGTATCTTCCATTGTCTAGAATCTTTTAAAAAAGACTTTTTGCTCTTGATCTTTTAGAGAGGCCATGTGTCCCACCTCTCAACTAATATTAATTAGTAACTGATGTATATCTGTCCAGCACTTTCTTCTCTAACAGTCAAAATGTCCACCTAAAAATGCTAGAATTTAGGTAAAGTTTCAGAGGTGGCAGCCTTTTTTTTTTTTTTTTTTTTTAATCAGTGACTAGCCTGCTCCATATCTATTCAAAATTGAATGAAAATTATAGTCTCCTCACCACTATCTTGGAATTAATTTGACTTTCAGTTTTACAGACAAGTGTGGTGGTCCTGTTGGTTTTTTGCCCCTTATTTCCATCACACTTTGTGTCTGTGGCTTTTTTGTAATATATTAACAATATGCTAATCTAAGTGATCAGAGTCCAGGACATTGGCTGTATTTACTAGTGAGTAAGGTTGGTGGATATTAAATATTCATGCAGCCATATAGTCTTCTGTCTTTAATTTCCTTCATCTTTGGGACTGGCCTGACCTTGCTGTTCTGTTCTCTCTCTTGGGGGTTTCCCGCCTCTATGAGGTATTCTGCCATCACTTTCTCCCTCTGGACTACTTCTATACTTCCTCCTTCCATGTAGTCTGTGTAGTAAGTTCAACCAGAACACTTCATGTAACCTAGACATTCATCTTATGATCATCTCATTCTCATTCTCTCTTGTTTCTTCAGTACATGAGTTGAAAAGTGTGCCAAGCACAGACGACTTCAGGTTTCTGTACTTGCAGTTTGTCTGAAATGAAAAAATCCCAAGATACAGAATTGGATTTAAGGAAAGATACAGGCCTTTGATTGCATCTTCATCCTAAGCCAAATGCTGTAGTCCAGCATTACCGGATTCCGGCTTTGTGGTGTTTGGATGCTAAATTAACTGATGATAGAGTGGTACTTTGATTTTCATTCAGCTCTTGTCTGTCTGTCTGTCTGTCTGTCTGTCTTTCTTCCTCCCTCCCTTCCTCCCTCCCTTCCTTCCTTTTTCTTCGCTTTTCTTTTCTTTTTTTACTGTAAATATATATAGAGAAAATGGTAAATAGAAGAGCTGGAATTCCTGTCTTCAACCACAACATCATCAAAACTCCTAATAATTTCTACGTTCTGGATGTTTCTAAAGTCTGTTTTCCTCCTTCATATTCCCTACCCTAAATTCTGCCTACAGCGTTTCTAGCCTGGATCTTGCTGTTCTCTTTGTCCTTCACTAGTATTTTCTCCATACTGCTGTCAGAGTCATCTTCCTCACATGCAAACTGATCCTGTCATTCCCCTGCATAAAACTTTTCAGTGGCTCCTTCTTGTCTGTACCGTGAAACTCAAGATCCTTAGCACAAAGACAATGTAGTATAACAGGTAAGAGTGAAATTTTAGAGTCAGTTTGTCTGACTTTATGTTTGCCTTTCATTTATTAGCTGAGTGACTTTGGCCAATTCACTTAACCTCTCTGTCCTCACTTTGCACCCCTGTAAAACAGAGATAACAGCAGTGGCTTCTTTGTAGGAGGATTGTTGTGATGGTTAAATTGTTTAAAAACAGTATAAAAGAATTAAAACAATACCTGACACATAGTAAATGCTTAGTAAGTGTTAGACATCTACTTACTTTTGTAGTCTCCTTCCTGCTGAAATCTTAAGCCAACCAAAGGAAACTGATTACAGATTCCAAATGCATACTGTACTAGTTTATTATTCTGTATTTTTAAACATGATATATCCTTTGCCCTGAATGAACTGCACTATGCCTGATGTCTAAGCATTACCTTCCCTATGAAAATTCCCAGATTTAGAAGCAATGAGAGGGAAAAATGCTTCAGATTTTATTATATTTTGAAGGTAGAGCTAGTCATATTGGCTGATAGATTTGGTATGGGATAAAGAAAAGAATCAAGGATGACACCAAGGTTTATGGCCTGAACAACTGAAAGGATGGAACTGCAGTTCTCTGAGTTAAGGAGGGCAGTGGAGTAGGTTTTAGGAAAGCTCCGTTTGAATGTTTTAGATTTGAGATGCCTGTTCGATTTCCAGTTAGAGATGTTGAAGATGCAGTTGAGCAATATCTAAAGTCCAAGGAAGAAGTCTGGGCTAGATATATAAATCTAGGAATTAGTTATCAGCAGAGATGCTTGTTAAAGGTGTGAGATCACCAGTGTTAAAAGGTTGAAGACAGCCCTTGCTGGGTAGCTCAGTTGGTTAGTGCATTGTCCTGATATGCCAAGGTTGTGGCTTTGATCCCCAGTCAGGGTGCACACAGGAATCAACCAATGAATGCATAAATAAGCAGAACAACAAATCAAGGTTTCTCTCTCTCTCCCACCCTCACTCCCCCTCTCCCCCTTCCCCCCACTCCCTCTTTCCTCTCTAAAATCAATAAATTTAAATTTTAAAAAAAAAGAAAAGAGGTTGAGGACAGAAAGAGGATCTAGCACACAAGACCCGGTGGTGAGGTGGGAGCAAAGCCAGGCAAGGATAGTGTCTTAGAAGCCAAAGAACAGAGTGACCAATTGTGTTGTGCTGCTGAGAGGTCATGGTAGATAAGGACTGATGACTGGATTTGGGAACAACAGGGATCCCGAATACCCTTGTGAAGTAGTTTTAGATGAGGTGGATGAAAACCTAATTGGAATAGGTTCAGAAAAGATGAGAACTGAGAACAGCACATATAGACAACATTTTTGAGAAGTTTAATGAAAGAAAGAAGTAGGTCAGCAGTTCCCGGCTTTCTGGAGGCTTAGCAACACAATCACTTCTGGTACCAGCTGTCTGGGAAAAGTTACTTTTGCAGAAACCTTGTTATTACAATACATTAAGCTCCCCCCACCCCCCCGACAGCTGTCATTTTCGGTTGCTTCCCTCACTGACAATGCCTAAGTTAGGACCTACTGAAATCTTGCTTTTTTTCTGATCCTCAAATAGGATGCAAAAGTACTGAAAAAATACTGAGCCAGCCTTTGTTTGGGGACAGAGATACTGTCCTCCAAAGCAGGTTAACAGGAATGTCAGGTTGGAGACACAGCATTTCCTAACAGTTGGGGCAACAGTTTGGTGCACATATTTATCCAGTGCTTCCTCTGTGCCAGCACAGTCTGGGTGTTTTACATCATTATCCATTTAACCATAATGGCAACTGGGGGTGATAGAGCTTCATAATGAAAATCTTACAGATAACTAAATTGGTGTTTGGGACGACCTTCTTAGCATTGTTTTATCATACCAACTTTGGTAGTCATTGAAATGCCCAGGGATGTTTTATGAATAACTAACTATGAAGGGCCAGGCACATTTGTGGAACTAGGCACAGAGACATTTAAAGGAGTTACATTGTGGAGTACTTTTTAAATATTTTTTTAATATGGGTGTGACTCCCACATGACCTTGAATAAGTCACTTTTCCTCTTTTTAGCCTCAGGTGTCTCATCTGTATAAAGAAGTAACACCCCCTTCACAGAATTGTGAAGGTAAAATGAGAATAATTTGTAAGTGTTTAGATCAGTGTGTGTTATTTAATACATAGTTAGGAAGTGATAGTTAACATGGTTATTACCACACTGGCTGTTCCGTGCCCTGTGAAGTCCTGTAAGGAAGACTCTGGTATCTTTCAGTCAGTCTTTAATCCTGACTAAAGGGATTTTCATACTTATACAGACTTTAATGTTCTGTTGCTCTCTCCCCCACCCTCCTTCTGTCCCTCCCAGGAAATACACTTTCAATGAATCTTTTTTTAAAAATATACTTTCTTGATTATGCTATTACAGTTGTCCCATTTCCCCCACTTCATTCCCCTCCACCCTGCACACCCCCTCCCATCCACATTCCCCCGCTTTAGTTCATGTCCATGTGTCATAAGTTCTTTAACTTCTACATTTCCCACACTATTCTTGCCCTCCCCCTATTTTCTACCCACTGTCTATGCTACTTATTCTCTGTACCTTTTCCCCCCTCTCTCCTCCTCCCACTCCCCTGTTGCTAACCCTCCATGTGATCTCCATTTCTGTGGTTCTGTTTCTGTTCTAGGGGTTTGCTTACTTTGCTTTTGTTTTAGGTGTGGTTGTTAATATCTGTGAGTTTGCTGTCTTTTTACTGTCATATTTTTATCTTCTTTTTCTTAGATAAGTCCCTTTCACATTTCATATAATAAGGGCTTGGTGATGATGAGCTGCTTTAACATGACCTTATCTGAGGAGCACTTTATCTGCCCTTCCATTCTAAATGACAGCTTCTCTGGATAGAGCAATCTTGGATATAGGTCCTTGCCTTTCATGTCTTGGAATACCTCTTTCCAGCCCCTTCTTGCCTGGAAGGTCTCTTTTGAGAAATCAGCTGACAGTCTGATGGGAACTCCTTTGTAGGTGACAGTGCCCTTATCCCTTGCTGCTTCTAGAATTCTCTCCTTCATTTTAATCTTGGCTAATGTAATTATGATGTGCCTTGGTGTGTTCCTCCTTGGGTCCAACTCCTTTGGGACTCTCTGAGCTTCCTGGACTTCCTGGAAGTCTATTTCCTTTGCCAGATTGGGGAAATTCTCCTTTATTATTTGTTCAAATAAGTTTTCCATTTATTGCTCTTCCTCTTCCCCTTCTGGTACCCCTATAATTCGGATGTTGGGACATTTAAAGATGTCCTGGAGGTTCCTAAGCCTCTCCTCATTTTTGGGGGTTCTTGTTTCTTCCTTGTTTTCTGTTTGGTTGTTTCTTTCTTCCTTCTGGTTCACTCCATTGATTTGAGTCCCAGTTTTCCGCCCATCACTATTGGTTCCCTGTGCATTTTCTTTCATTTCACTTAGCATAGCCTTCATTTTTTCAACTAATTTGCGACCAAAATCAACCAATTCTGTGAGCATCCTGATCACCAGTGCTTTGAACTGTGTATCTGATAGGTTGTCTATCTCTTGGTCGCTTAGATGAATTGGCTCTGGGGCTTTGATCTGTTTTCCCATTTGAGCCATTTTTGTTTTTTTTTGGGGGGGGGGTCTGGTCACACCTGTTACATAGTGAGGGGCGGAGCCTTAGGTTGTTCACCTGGGCTGGGCAGCCCAGTCACTGGGTTGTGATGCTGTATGTGGGAATGGGATCCAAGAGGGAACAATGGTGCTTGCTCTGCGCTCTCTTTTGTATTTCAGTCCCTTCTACTGCTTCCCACAAGCAAATTGGGCCCTTCTGGTGCTGATTCCCATGTGGGTGGGCTTGTGTGCATTCTAGGACCCTGTGGGTCTCTCCAGTGAACTCTCCTGTGAGGCTGGGAGTCTCTCCCAGCACCTCAACCCCCACAAGTGTTTTCAATTGGTGTTTTTAGGTTTTCCTGGTGCTGGGGCCCTGGGTTGTGAGGCCTGTCTGGTTCCCCATTTTCGCCTGGATTATCTGCATGCGAATGTGGGACTGCCTGGTTAGCCAGCCGCCTTGTGCAGCCTTACTGGGTCTGCCCATTGCCACCAGGCGTCCCGGGTCCACTAGGCACTGCCTGAGCACCTGGGGTCTGCCAGCCACTACCTGTGCGCCCGGGTCAGCCAACCTCTGCTTTTTCCTGCCGTGACTCCACCCCTCTTCGGGTCTGGATGAATGGTTGTGGACTTCCGTGCAGTGCGATTTTCTGTCAGTTCTGGTTGTTTTCTTGTATCTAAATCTTTGTTGTCCTTAATTTTGCTTGTGCAAGGAGGCACAGTGTGTCCACCTACGCCTCCATCTTGGCTGGAAGTCTACTTTTTAAATATTGTGAACTTCTGGTTAAGAAGCTTTATTTATTTATTTGTTTATTTATTTATTTATTTAATTGAGAGGCTTGCTTTTGAGAAAAACCAAATGAAATAAATGAAGTCTGATGAAAATTATCCAAAGATCCTAAATACGTAAAATTTATAGGTCCCTTTTAGGTCGTTATCCCTTTGTTGTCCTCTTCTGCAGTCATTGATTTTTCCTGGTGCCTTTTCTATAGCTCTTGTCTGGCCATACTCACTTTCTTATGGGTTTATTGCCCATCTTTTTTACCCTGCTATCTTTAGAGAAATACTATGTCAAACTTTTATCCTTTGTATCAGCTTACAATAATTTAAAGATAGATTGTGTTTCTGGCCTAAGCATGTTTACAATGACCCTAATGGTATTTGAATTATAGTGTGGTTTTCAGGTAAACATCTTAGTATACTGTGCTTTTTTTTTCTTTTCTTTTAATGTGTGGACCTCACTTCTTGACTCATTTACATATCCTTAGGGAACAATAAATGTCTGAATTGGGCAAAAAAAAATTTTGCTTTGAAATTGCTCTATTCTTTATTTTTTGGTGCCCTCTAGGAATGAACTATTAAAAAATTTTGAGCTTTGTAGGCACATTTTTATTTTAAAAGAAGATAGAAAATGACTTTTTTAAATGTGTTGGCAAAACCTGAAAAGAAACCTCTCAAAAAAAGGACTCTAGCTTGACAACAGGAAGAAATGATTACTGATGATTTCAATTTCCAGTAAATTACAAAGCATACGTAATAGGCTTAGAAGAGAGATGATTCCTGTGGCATACTTCATGCTGCCTTCACAGATAAGTGTGTAAATGAAGGGGAAATATGAATTGTTTCAGCCTGGCAAATCTATACCATTTTGGTGGAGTGAAAATGAGTGAAATTGAAATAATTCTATTATTCCTTACTGAAAATAAGACATATAAATGTTTTTGATGTGTTTCTAGGGAGTAGCGTACTTGTAGATTTGCTGTAAAAAAAACATAATAATGAATCAGAGGTAACTAAGTTAAGTATGAAAAATAAGAGTAAATAGTGGCTTATATAATATATACTATAAAATCTGTGGCTAAGAATGATTGTTTTTAAACTTCTTAGAATATAGCAAATTGTTCACAACGGGAAAGAAAATTCATTCATATGACAAAAATTTATTGAAAGCCTACAGTGTGCCAGGTTATATTATTAATAAAACAAAGTCCCTGCTTCTATAGGAGGAGACAGATAGTAAACATACAGATAATTATATCATTTCACTTAAATGATACCATAAGGGTAGTGAAGGAAAAGACATCTGCCCTGAGGCAGTGGTGTTTAAGTTGAGACCTAAGGAATGACAAGGAGGTAACCAGTTAAATTGCAGCCCCCTCCTTATATACACATACACACTTACTGACAGTATTCACCACACTCCCTGTATCGCTTTTCATGATCTTTTCTTTTAGTTTTCACCATCTGCTAATATAGTATATAATATACTAACTTATTTTGTTTATTGTCTGTCTCTTCCTACTAGATTATAAACTCCTTGAGGGTAGGAGTTTTTGGCTGTGTGATCCCAGTACCTTCAATAATTGTAATATATATTTGTTGAATGACTGAGCTGTGTCATACGGCATCCCAGGCTGCAAAACAGGCAAGCCTCTAGATTAGTAGAGGTGAGAAAGGAATTGGGAGTTGGTGTTGACTGAGCCCATGTAAAGTTGTAAGAACTATTACGGTAGTATAGTATTTATTTGACAAATATTTACTAAGTACTAAGCAATGGAGTTACAAAGGCAAATAAGACATTTGTGGTTCTTGCTATAGTAGAGTTTACATTCTAGAAATGTGATATATATAATTGGTAAATAAATAAGCAAGATAATGTTAAATAACAATTACTTCCATGAAGAAAATTAGTAGAGGTAATAGAAAATGAAGGTAGGTTGTAGGGGGACACTTCTTTGTGTTCTGTAGGCAGTGAAGACTTTTCTAGAAAGCGACATTTGAGCTGAAACCTGAATGGCAAGGAGAAACCAGCCATATGGATATTTATGAGAAGAGCCTTCCAAACTTGGGAACAAGGAAGAGAAAGGATAGTAGATGAAACACGGTGAGTTAGGGGAGTGGCAGGAGATGAGATTGGACAGGTTAGGTCATGCAGGGCCTTTTAGGCCATGGTAAGAGTTTAGTTTTTTATTTTAATTTAATGGTGAGTCATTAGAAAGTTTAACCAGAGAAGTGATATGATCTGATTCACATTTTAAATGGGAACTTGTACTGGAATGGGTTCACACACTCATTTGCTTTCAGTGGTTACATAGTGTAAAAGTATAAAACAAAATAATATTGAAACTGCATTAATAAATGGCAGCTTTCCTTTGGCCTAAGTGTTGGGGGATAGTGGAGAGGTGGCTGGCAAACAAACCAGAGGGCATGGGCCCTATGTTAAGAGGTGTCGTCCCTCCTGAATCCCACCAAGTTTAAGCCAAATGAGATTGTATGCCCAGTATCGCCAGGTCTTTTGATTTTCTAAGAGAAGCCAGGGATCTGATTTGTTTTGTTAAACTTTTCAATTTTTATATGATTATGTGTTAGCAGTTAATTTAAGTAGTTTATGAAAATATTGTGGGCCAAACACACCAGCCTTGCAAATATGGTGGGGTCCCATAAATGACACTTTGCAATCTCTGGATGAGGGTGATGGCAGTAGAGATGGAGAAAAGTAGATGGGATTGAGATATAAGTATTTTGAAGGTAATAATGACAAAGTGATGAAAGCATGGATGTGGAAGATGCAGGAGATGGGGATGAAAGGGAGGCCTCATCATTGATACTGGATTTCTGGCATGAACAACTAACTGTATAAATTATGGCCCATTTACTTAGAGAAATCTGGGGAAAGGCATGTTGTCAGTGTAATGAGGCCAATATTTAGTATTGAGGCTTTTTAGATTTGAGATGCTTGTAAATTATCCAACTGGAGATTTCCAGAGAGTGTTGGCTGTAAAGGACTGTTGCATAGAAAGTGAATTTTGATTGGAAATAAAAATTGGGAGTTACTGACATACAGTTGAATTGAAGCTATGGGATTAGATAAATTCAACTAGGGTGAGGGATTGAGGGAGAGTAGAGGAGGGGCATGTGTCCAACTTGAGAATCACAGTTGTATTCTCTTAATAACCATCTCTGCTCTCCCTTTTTATAAACTATGTAAATTTATGGATTAAAAATGTAGCTAAATTTATATGTTTCCTACTTGAGAAAATACTGCTTTTATCTTTTTAGTAAATGTGACAATAATCTTGGGAACCTCAGGAACCCTAGGAATTTTAACTTCTAAGGAGTTACACACAAACAACTAGAAGAAATGGCAGGTTTTATAGTAAATATGCTAGAAATAGAGGAAGAAAGCAGGGCTGATTCTGAAAAGAGATTTCAGGATGTGGGTCAATCCCAGAATGAAAATTTTATAGTTACCTTTATGTCCATGTTCTACTTATAAAATTCCCTCCTGTTTAATTTTTTCTCCTTCCTGCCCTTCTTTCTATCTTCCTCAAATATTTGAGCATCTACTATATACAAGGCATTGTATAAACATAGGTAACATAAGAGTAGTAAAAAACAAAAAAAACCCGATGAAACTTACTGTCTATTTTCAGTAATAATATCTGTTCAAGCATTTTATTATTCTGACATCCATTTTGTGATTTGTCACACTTTTTATAAGGGCATGGTTAGTGTGGGAGGCCTAAAAATAAAAATCAGAATAAATATGAATAATATGCATTTCACTTCAGGAGTTGTTCACCTGAGACTACCAGAAACATTTCATTAAGTTTTTATTTACCATTTCACCTTTGTTCAGCATTAAGACAACTATTGTGTTTTCTTGCCTTTCTGTCCTTCTCAAGCTGTGAATGTATGTGAAAGAGAAGGACCCTGCTCAGTACAGACCACGTGAGGGCATCGCACAGTAGCATTTGGCCTCATAGAACACAGCAGGAGTTACATCACAGCTCTGCTTTGCTTTGGAGTTGAATTCAGAGTAGTGATTTTCTTTTTTAAAAAGGAATACTTAAACCTTTAGGTATCTTAACACTGACTTCCGGTGAGGCACTGCCAAAGCTGTCCTGCTAAGCAGCCTAAGTCTTTCCTGTCCAGAGGTAGCCGTATTTTCTTGAGATAGACTTTTTAATAAATCTTTATAAAGTTAGCCCTTTGGGTTGACCTTCAGGTATAAGACATACTGCTTTTGTTTAGTGTTTAAAAAAAAGAACAAAAAGTAAATCTGAACAGAGCCTGGCTTTTCTTTTTGTTACAAGTTTGTACTTGCTTTTATACCATACGTGTGCCTGGAGGCATCTTAAAATGGACGTGGTTTTATAAATCTTAAATAAAAGATAAATGCCTTATAGATTTGGGATTTGCAAGTGTTTAACATGCTGTAAGTCAGTGCATCTGTTATAATACAATAAATTCTATTGTAATATGAACCAATTTATCAAAAATATGGCTCCCGGATTATTAGCCTAATCCATAAAATGGGCCCCACTGTGGAACATTTCATAGTAATTTATTATAAGTCCACTATGTGTATTATTACTTAGTACTTATTAAATGCCAGACATTTCTTAGGCACTGAACAGAAGCAGAAAATGAAACTTGACCCAGGCCAAAAAGTTGTTTGACACGCTACATGGGAGTAAGGCAGAGGAAGAAAAGTGCTACTTGTCTGCGTGCTTCTGTCTTGCTGCCTGTGCCCCTACTATACTATTGACTCCTACACGACTTCATTCCCATTTTAAACTTGGGAATACATGTAGCAGTGCTCATGATCCATGTGTCCTATTCATATTAATAAAGAGCCTTGACTTTTAATGGGAAAACACTGATAATGTCAACATCCCTGCCCTTCATTCTGTGAGATACCTTTAAAACTGGCAATCCAACCACTGAAGGGTTTCTAGAAATATTTATTTCCCTGAGCTTGTAAAATCAAATATAGCACAAAATTTTTCTCTGATTATATCTCTGTGAGTCTTAATTCTGTATTGCATTTAATATAGAATTGTGTTTGATAATATCTTATTTTCAATACTTGTCATCAAGTCTCATTTATCTCTTGTAGCTGGTCAGTTTCCATTTTTTTGTGGTAAATTTTTATACCCATGTTTAATTGATTCAACTACCAATTATCCTCCCATCATTTGGCTTGTACCCAGGGAATACAGGTCATTTTTCGTATTATCCTGAGAAAAATATAATAAAATCAATCTCTTTGAAAAAATTAATAGATATTTCAAAGCCAACTATAAGTGATTTGCAGATTGTTTTTGATCATCTGTGCTTCTGCCTTCATTTAACATAAATAATCAAAAGTTGGCTATGACACAATATCATTCTTGAATGGAATAATGGTCATCTGGTTATAAATAATTTTAAACCAGCCATCTGTCCTAAAGGAATTCAGGCACCGGAGTCAGATTCTTCACTTCACTCTATCCATCTTGGAAATTAGTGTTAACCCTGAACTCATTTGGTTAGAGGAATAAACACATTTAAATAAGGCTAAGGATGGTAATATTCTGTTGAATTAAGGCATAAATACTAGTTAATGTTTCATTAGTTGTTGACATTAATTGTTGGTATTTAATGTGGTACAAGTGATTAACAATTTGGTAAATGAAGGGCTGTAGACTTAGATGAAAAATTGATGAAGATAATTTTAGATATCAAAATTACTCCTGCTTATATATAAGAAATATTAAAAGAATATTATGTAGATAACACCTGTCACTCCAAAAATGTATGTGGATTACAGAATTAAAATCACAGTGAATACTTTTATTATTTCTCCCACTCCTCCCACTCTCATTTCCTTTTTATTGCTAGTGTTGACAATGCATGTGCTCCTCAGAAAACCCTTAACTTCCCCAAAGTAATTTGTAATTTTCTTGTCTCTTGGGACTCAACCAGTACTTTTTTTGTTATCTTAAGAAACTAATGAATTCCTAGGCATCAAGTGTGCAGGAATAAATTCATTCTGGATGACTTTTTCTTCTAAATTGGTACCAAAGTACTATGAATTTGCAGAGTGATTGTAAGTTCTAATAAGCAGTTCTGATGTTTAATTTTATCTGTGTCTGTATCAGTAAGGATGCAGATTAAGCTATTGCATCAAAAAGGCCCAATGACTTTGATAAAAACAGAAGGTATTTTTCTCTTGCTTAATAGTCTAGGGCTGATAGGCAGCCACTCCTTCACAACCTCATGGAATTCAGATTGGCAAGGTGGCTCCGTTGTCGTTTAGATGTGACTTCTGTGATTCCTCTGGAGACTCCATTACAGCAGAGGAGTGCTTGCCTAATGTAGTAAGACCAAGGCTTGAAAATGTTATTCATCACTTCCACAGGTTCTGTTGATAAGAGCTTAGCTACTGACCACACCTACTGGCAAGGGAAGCTGGGAAATATAGTCTCAGATGAGTATCCATGTACCAGCTAAAATTTGTTGAAGAGGGGAGAACAAATTTTGGAGAGCTGCCACTCCATCTTATATCTAATGTTTTCTTTGTTCATACATAAAATTCAATGTAAATTCAAAGTGAAGCACTTTCCCCTAACTCTTCCCTATACCTACTTCTCAAAAAAGAAATGAAAACAAAAGAGAGATGCTTGCTCTTGTGTTAAAATGGAAGATTAATCTGATACATTAGAACTGCAAAATCAGCAGAAATTGATAGAATTGTGGATTTTTCCACTCATTTGGTATCTTTTAACTACCGAGGGAAAATCAGAAAGGGAGCAGTCTATGGATGGAATTATCAGATTTTTTGAACGTGGTTATTAGATTGAAAGGCCAACTGGAAATTGCCTGATGCCTGACAGGCAGTTGGAAATGAAGGACTGAAACTCAGGAGAGCAGTAAGAGCTGGAGTTAGAAATATGACTGCTGGAGGCAGTCATCTCCTTAGAGCTACTATTTGAGCCACGGAAGAATCAAGATCTTCAAGAGACAGAATAGGAAGAGTTGGGCTTACTGCTTGAGGAACATCTGCTTTGAGACAATGTGACAAAGCAGCCAAAGAATTGGGAGAACACCAAGATCGTATTAACAATTTATATTAAAGAAGAGCATAGTGAGCAGTATTAGAGGCCATAGAATACAAAATGAGGCCTAAACTAGCTATTAGACATGGCAATAATGAGGCTGTTAGCAATTTTGATAAGTGAAGTATCAGTAGTGTATAATAAACCAAATTTTGGGACTTCATTTGAGAAGTTTGGGTGAAGAAGGAAGAAGTTTCTAGTAGGTTCAAATGAAGATTTAAAAAATATATATCTTTTTAAACACACAGAAGGAGAGATTAAAGATTTGGGGAAGGAAGTGGAATGAACTGGCCAGAAATAGATGTGAAGTATAAGGTGGAAGCTGTGGGATTAGCTTCAGAAAAGAGGAGGCCTATACTCTTGGCAATGGTATCTTGTGTCTGGGTCAGTGCTGGATGCCTAGCAGGTATTTGGAAACAAAGGTGTGAATGAATGAAAGAAGGCAGGCTAGGTATAAAACAGATATTTAGAAATAGAGAGGAGGTGATAAAGAGTGAGTTAAGCCCTGACCAGTGTGGCTCATTTGGTTGGGCATTGTTCCACAAAGTGAAAGGTCACCAGTTCAACTCCTGGTCAGGGCACATGCCTGGGTTGCAGGTCGGTCTCCGGTCAGGGCACATATGAGAGGCAACTGATCGATGTTTCTCTCTCACATTGATGTTTCTCTCTTTCTCTTTCTCCTTCCCTTCCCCTCTCTCTAAAAATGAATAAATAAAAATCTTAAAAAGTGTAAGTTAATAATACCTGATAAGTTAAATTCTGTTATTAAAGTAGGAAACAAGATCATCAGACAAAGGTGTTCATGAAAATAGTAATGACCAGTGTAAGTGTTTTACATGTGTTAGCTCATTTATTTCTCAAACCTATAAGGTAAGCACTATTTATCCACTTAGAAGAAGGGCAAATTAAGGCAATAAAGATGAACTAATTTGCCCTGAACCATATACTTTGTTTCATTGCCAAAAATAAGGGAATAATGGGGATTTGAACTGAAATAGTCTGGCTTCATGGATCATGATCTAACCAATGGACTATCACTTCCCAGGCCTTGGAGAATGAATGGCAGATTTCAAGTATTACTGAACATTTAGAATATTTATGGTGGGAATGTTGCTCAGGAAGCAAGTATAAGATATATTTTAAAAAATTAATAGTAGTGAGTTTTTTTAAAAAATGACTTCTTTATGTGGTTATTCTAAAAGTAATATATGCTTATTGGAGAAAACTTAGAAAATGAAATATGCATTTCAGCATAATAATCCTAAACCCAAGATAACCAATGTTGACAGTTTTGTATATTTTCATGTAACTTTTTTCTAAATTTATTTTTCTTTTTCCAAAATTGTATCCTAATGTATGTCTGCTTGTATATACATGTATATATAGTTATGTATAGAATTATATATAAAAACTATGTAGTTTATATGAGATCTGTCCAGAAGGTATCCAGCTATGTAATATGAAAAATAGAGACATTTATTGAAGAAGACACAAGACACAAGAAACACCGTGCATAGGACAGTGATGCCTCAGTCCTCTTCCAAGTAGGCCCCTTGGGACCTCATGCAATTCTCCCAATCATGATCAGCTGCCCCGTTGTATTTTCCTGAATCTCATCTGGAAAATACAGCGGTCTGAAATCTCTTCCCTTTCAAAGGTGATTTTAGTTTTGTGAAAAGCCAGAAGTCCTAGGGCACCAAATCTGGGCTGTAGGGGGGTTGAGTCACCTGGGTGATTTGATGTTTCGCCAGAAACTCTGCACAAGATATGATGCATGAGTGGGCTTGTTGTTGTGATGAAGCTGCCAATCACCAGTTGCCTGTAGCTTTGGCCTTCTGAATCACCTGAATACTTTCCACTGAGGAATGTTCAAGCTTAACACAAAATTTGATGCAGATTCATTGCTCTACACACTCAGTCATTTTTTAATGTGATGGCCACACAGCACCCATGCTCACTCAACAGCATCTACCGCCCCCCACTGACTAGTACAGTGAAGTTGTCATTGTTCACACATGCACATTCCAGTCCACTCTCCTTGGCTACCAGGTTACATTGATGTGCAAACCACTCTTGTTATATTAACAATGGTTGGACTTTTTCCAGACAGACCTCATATATATACACACACACCCACATACATATACATACATATATGTATAAAGTTTTGTAAGATTCTAAATTAAAATTTTATTATTTCATGTCATCAAATATACCATAAATTTTGCCATTTTTCTTTTGTTCAATCAGGTCATTTTGTATTTTTTAAAAATAAATACTGCTACAGTGACCATCTTTCTTTGTCTACAGTTTTTATTACTTTAGGCTAGTGTATTAGTCAGGACTCTTTAGTTTGTAAGTGTTAGAAACCCATCTTGAACTAACTTAGGTAAAATCAGAATCTTTTTTAGCTTGGTAAACTGCTGAAGTGGCAGGGGTGCAGCTGGGCCTTATGGGAAGCTGGAGCCGGGGATAACTCAGATACCTTAAAACTCCCTCCCTTCCTTGTCCCTGGCTCTTTCTGCATTGTTTGTTTTCTGAAACAGTATCCCTCCATACCCTGGAAAACATGACTGCAGATAGTTCACAGCATTGCCAGCAGAGTGGGATTTCACTTTATTTTTTCCTCCAAAATTTTATTTTGAAAATTTATTTTGAAAATTATCAAACAAAAAGCTTTACCATGCATGGATGTTATTACCATTTTTGCTTTATTATGAATCTTTTCATCTAACAGTCCTGCTTTTTATCAGTGCATCTTTTAAAAATTCATTTCCAAGTTGCAGACATCAGTACACACCCACCTAAATACTTCAGCATGCATATCATTAACTTAGAGCTCACTGTTTGTTTATATTTTTATGTAAAATTGATATCCAAGAAAATGCACACATTTTAAGTTTTCATTTGCTGACTTCTGACAAATCCGCACATCTGTAACTCCAATGTTATGAGACGCACTTTATGATTCTAAGGTTTAAAAAATCCCTGGAAATTTTTCTGACTAGTCCATTTTGGGTCTGGCACCCGACCCTGGGCTCAGATGGTGAAGGAAGCAGCATTGCCCACATGTAAGAGGGTGCTGGACAGATAGAACTATACATATATTTGTAGGAGAGATCTTCCTGGAAATTAAATGACACTGAATTTAGACAGCATACCTTTGTGCTGTGCAAAAAAAGCATGTTTATTAGTTTCATCTTTTTTAAAAATGTTTTTATTTATTTAGTTTTAGAGAGATGAGAATGGAGGGAGAAAGAGGGGGAGAGAAACATTGACGTGTGAGAGATACATCAACTGGTTGCCTCTCACACATCCCCAACCAGGGACCTGGCCTGCGACTCAGGCATATACCCTGACTGGGAATCAAACCAGTGATACTTTGGTTCGCAGGCCAGCATTCAACCCACTGAGCTATACCAGCCAGGGCTGGTTTCATCTTCTTTAGAAAGCTGATTCTAATATCCCACAGTAATGATTTCTTTATGTACCTGTACTTTTTTCTTTAATTGATATAGCATATGTTTTTATGTCTTTTGAAAAATGTATTGTAAACTCTTGAGAGCAAAGACCCTTTTTTTTTTTTTCAAATTGAGCCTTATCCTTTGTATAATGGCATGTGATGGTAGATACTCAGATTCTTTATGCATCTGTGAAGGGGCTTTCAGCCACAAGTATTGTAGGAAACTGACTAAAAGAGGCTTAAGTTATAAGGAAGTATACTTCTTTAGGTAAAGGTTCAGAGATTGGCTAGCTTCAGGGCTGGTTAATTTGTGGCTTAATGACATTGTCAAGGACCTAGGATATTTGTGTTTAGGCTCTGCCATCATTTCTGTGACAGCTTTGTCCTCAGACTGTGTCCTTTCACGGTTATAAGATGGCTGTTACAGGTCCAGACATCACCTCTAGAAGCATTAATGTCTCTTCTGTCCCTCAAAAGAGCTGAGAAACCTTTCACAGAGGCCCCTGAGCCGGTCTCCATATGCCATTGGCTAGAACTAGTTGATATTAATGAGCCCTAATCAGTTGCTGGTCAAGATAATGGAACCATGGTGATTTCTGATCAGTATTTACCCCTGGGTAGGGAATCCTTCCACTTTTCACATGGGAGAGAGTGGACAACAGAGTGGATCACACTGATACAATCAGGACTCTGCTAGTAAGGGAGAAGAAATGTTGTATAGGCAGTAGGTATCACCTGTTTCACAGCATTGTTGAGAATGCCTGATCTTATTTGTCCTCTGAAGTTGGTTGTGGGGGGTAGAGTACATTGAAGAAATGCTGTATTTGACTCTTGTTGCTACCTGAATGCTTTCTCAGTCAGTGACATATGATATTGTACTGGCCCCAGTTTTTTAAGTTTTAGCTGCTTAATATCTTTTACTTCCTAGGATTTATTAATCTTCAATGCCAATTGTATTTTGAAAAACTGTAAATTTTGACAGTTTCTTCTTAATTCAGGGAAAAAATTGCTTTAAGCCTAATGTCAGGGCCTGGGTTCTTTAGCAAACAGAGCTTGCAGCAAGGCTTAAAGTGTTAATGCTTTCTTTGAGAGGCACAGGTCCGGGTCTGTAAGGGTAAGGGTAAAAAGAGGAGAAGCAAGGAAAGAGGCTGAGAAAATGATTTGGTGGATTTTAGAGCTAGTTCTTCATAACAAGCTGGGAAGAGCATAGCAGTTCATTTAGCAAGCATGTTCACTTGCCAACAGGATTTCTCTGAAAGGATTATAAGGACAAACTACACTTGTAGTGGTCCTTGGAAAAGAGAAAGAATGGGGGAATTTATTTGCCTAGTTTCCTCAGGTCTCCTGTTCCTAGTTGATGGAGGTTTATCCCACGGGAAAAAACTCCTCTGCATTCCCAAGCTGCCTCATCCATTCCCTATGTAGCTACTCAAGATGCTAGATCCCATGCCCTACAGAGATGTTTCCTCCAAGCCCAAAAATGACTTGGATAAGGTGCCAATTGACGGAGAAAAAGAGGACATACAGACATGGAGGTGGTTGTATCTAAGAAGCTATATGGGTTTGTGTCCCAATACACCTATGAAGGTTGAAGTTAAATTTTTTTGCATATCATTACTTTGGTATTTAATTATTTGGAAACATATTAGTTTCAGAAAATAAGCCAGAGACTGCTTTTGCAATCCAAGACTATGAAGTGTAAGATAATCATCTTATGAAATGTTTTACTTTTCTGTGGTCTTTGAATCTCTTACAAGATACGTTGGCAGTGTTTCAGAGCCCACGCATCATATTGGTTGTTGTGGATCTAGGTCAACATTAACTTCTTTATAGTCATCTTAAAGTATGGTTGAAGCTGATTGGAGTGGCTCTGGGTGCCCTTAGATTGTCTCATCATTCAAAACAGATCAAGATTGATGGATTCTTTGGAGCTCTAGACACTTGGAAATTCTCTGATTATTAGCTTTGAATTCTGAAAATTCTTACAAGGCTGATCTCTTTTCAATAAGAGCAACTTTTGCTTTTTATTCAGAGTGCAAAGAGAAAACTGTGTTGAATTGGTAGCAGAAAAGACAATCTGAGGGAATGAAGGAAAGAATGTCCTTTCTTGGTTGGTTTGGTCTTTGCATTCCTCCTAGGTTCCTTCCATCTTCTTGGGTTAAGATCTCTTTGTTTTTTTCCATTGTGTACTTTACTCAGATCACTATGACTTCTTCATAGGTATTATAGAGTGATGGTAGCTGTTTTTGTACCGGAGATTAAAGGATGAGCCTGTCAGAGATGAGTGTTAATTGGGTACATCTAATAAACCTGAGGAGAATTCCTGTTTCTTTGTCATCATAGGAACTGAGGCAGAATGTTTGGACATTCTCTGCCTGGTGCTAGCTGAGTGCTCCTGACCGTTTCTGCATTGCCCACAGTGAGAGGCACTGTCAGTACACTGTGGGGCCACATAGCCCTTTGAGCTGCATCGGAAGCATGAGAATTCTTTGGTCTTTGGTTTGTGCTATCCAGATATATGAATGTTCCGATAGGATCTGTGTTTTTTCACCAGACTTCAGTGTCTGGATTTTAACCTAGGAATGAAAAGGCACTTTAGATCTTTTGGTATAAAAACAGAGTCCTACATGTATTGGATTAGTTGGCCCTCTTCTTTTTATTTGTAAAAATTAATGGCATGACTGAGTATTATTTTAAGAAAATGTTCAAAATAAAGTCCCCTCCCATTCTGTAGTCCAGTGGAGATGATTGCCTTTCTCTTACATTCACCTTGGGCACTTGTTACCTGTCACGAGGCATGAGGCTTCATATAGGGGCTGATTTAAGGTGAGATTTTTCTTCCCTTCTTTTTGGGGCTCTACTTATGAGCTGGAATCATACAAATTCAAGAATTGTGCCAATTGTTCTTTTGTTGATGACTGTGATTTAGTCTGTTATGTAACTGTAATGTATAATTTACACATCCTGAAGATCATCAGTCTCTGTACAGAGTGACTATATTTAACCCTCACTTCTTTGCAAAAAGAACATTAGCAATTATCCTTGAAACTATATTTGTGAGACAATGCACATTGATCCACCCTCTGTCTCCATTTTTAATTTGGGGGGCATTATGTAGTACTTTAGGATTTCTTCTATGCTTATTGTGTGTAAAGGCTAAGAGGAGAAGGAGAGAGCTTAGTAGCTGGTGACTGTATCTTGAAGCCTCCATTGCTTATATTGTCTAAACCAAGAAAAATGGGCATGATGTCACTGTCATCTCTATTAATATGCAGGTCCAGAGGGAATGAAAGGGTAAATTTCTTTCCACTGTTGTCTTTTAGTTGCAGAAGGAGAGTGGAGAGAGGTTATTGAAATATTTAATAGTGATAGTTCTGCACTTATTAAGAAAAAACACTTCCTTTTTCTATGTTACCATGCCACCAGTGCCTGTGTCATTTCAAGATTTTTTGAGAAAATGGTTAATATTGGTTTCCTTTTAACCTTTGTAAGTTAAGTTCAGTTTTAAGCTCCATAATGGTGTCTTTTAAACAAATTCTTTTATTTACCACCCAACATTTTGCCTCATTGCTCTGCCACAGGCTGTTTATATGAAGTTACCATGATGTAAGAGGAAATGTTGACTGTGCTCTCATAGGACTGTGTTCCCTTAAGAAAGAAAGCCTGACTAGGAAAATGGTGTTCCCATTAAGTCAGCTCTTTAAGAGTAGGTGGGAGGGATTGCTATCGATCTAATGGATTTAATAGTTTATATACAAAGTCTGTGGAATAGAAGTAATACTCTGCAGCTGAGTAACTATAGATTAATCCATCTTCAGACAGGATTCCTGAAGCATCTGTAAAACTGGAAAATTACTTTTTCTTTTCTTTTTTTCAGGCACAACTGAACTAAATGTAATTCCCAAATACTTCAGAATTAAATTATATCCACAAAGTAGGTCTATTAAAAATTACATGAAAATTGAAATAAAATCATAAAATATAAATGTAGGTTCTTCTTGGCTGCATTTACTCTGGTGCCAGTTTGTTTGGAAGGGCTGCAGCGTTGAAGGGTAACCAGAGGTCACTTGTAGAAATTCTTTCTTTGTTAGATGGTTTCGTAATAGCTACTGGTGGTCTATTTGAGTTCAGCTGGATGAAGTAGTCCTTTTAAGATAGGTGGTGAAATCGAACATTTAAGCTTCTCTTCATACTCTCTCCTTTTGACCCTTCAGAACCATGTTTCTTTTATTGCACTCACTGAAACCACTTCACCAAGCCCCCCTTCTTTGTCAAGAAAGGCCAGCCATTCTTTTTCCCCTTCCTGACTTAACCTTTAATAAGTGGTTGGTTCTGTGAAGATACGGGGACATCTGAGAATTTTGATAGATCCAACTGGCATTCTGTGGGTGGAAATGAAGTGGGCCTTTTTCAGGTTTTATTCTCTAATAAACTGCATATTCCATTCACACTTTTACACCTGCAAGATACTCAGTTTGGGCAGCATATACTGTTTGAAGGTTCTCCAGGTGACAAAAAGTAAAACAATAAAAGTAATAATAGTAATATTAACAACTACAACTCTGTTTATCATAAATGAAAAAATACAGAAAGAATTAGGACTTCTGATAAATTTACAACTAAAAGAAGAAATAAATCCATATTAGGAATAACAGCAGTACCATGTACTTCTATAGAGCATTGCAGTTTACAGAGCTCTCTTCATCCAAGTTTACTGTGACCATGTACGATAGCAGGGGGGTGGGTTGGTTGGACTCCTGTGGTTTTTTAGCCTTAAGATCTCTGGATATAAAGCTTCACACCAGCCATTTTAATTGGTGTTGTTGCTGCATTGCATTATTAGACCGTTTAAATCATCAGATAATCGACAGCTGTTCTCCTTCATGTTTAATCCTTTCCCTCTTCTGCTTCTCTCATCACTGCCACTCTCCAGTTTGAAAACTAGAGCATACGTAGCCATTTTTATTTACTTTTGTTCTATGCTAGCATTTGCCTTCTACTAAATGAGGTTGTCCTTTATGAGACAGCTGGCAATTTGTTTCTGCAGTCAAGGATCATATCCTGCATTTTGGAACTTGAGATATGTTAGTAAGGCTTCAAAAATAAAAATAAAAATATCATCTGAATGAGCACTGCATTGTTGCTGGTGAGCTACAGACAACCTCCCTACCCCCCAAAACAGCTACCACCTGGTGTGTCTAGGTGATGGCATTGGTGCTTCTGCATCTGCCTCACCTCTCCTGATAGTTTTACAGCCAGTAGCAGACTGTGAAATGGCTGTAAATGGATATGTATGCGTGTATATCTTCACATTAATCTCTTTCTCAAAAGAAGAATCATTCCTGGGGTTCATTTTTATTAGCAGTACTCCTAGTTTGATTTTAACAACAGCCCAAGGAGCATTTCTTCTCTTCGTTTACATCAGAGCTTTTGAAAAACATCATGGAACTTTTAAACCAAGATGGTAGCTCTTCTTAAAACATACTTTTATTAAATCAACCTTATAAGAAAAATTCTGTAAGCCAGGTATACCCCAGGGTTCCCTGGGCTTTAATGTGTCCACAGTTAGGCATTGGATTAATGGTAGATCCCATGAATTTCTCAGAATTTTATACTTGGAATATATGGTTTAACCTAGTCAGAAACCACTGCACTTGTTAACATAGCATTTTGACTGAATTCTTGTTATATTTTTGTTAATTTTGGTGCTTTTAGACTATACATAATTTAAAACCTTGATATTTTTACATTACATGTATAGCAATGTTAAATTTAAGCATTAGGCTACATGGAAATACTTAAGGCTCAAACAAAATTTGTCAGTATAGTAGTTAGTTATATATTTCTATAAAGCAAGGGTGTCCAACCTTTTGTCATCTCTGGGCCACACTGAAAGAAGAAGAGTTGTCTTGGGCCATACATTAAGCATACTGCAACTTGTAGTCACAAAAAAAGTCTCATAATGTTTTAACTAAATTTACAATTTTGTGTTGGGCCACATTCATAGCCATTCTGAGACACATGTGGCCCTTGGGCCACAAGTTGGACACCCCTGAAAAGAATAGTTTATAATGCCTTGTGTTCATTTTTTTATTTATTGATTTTTAGAGAGAGAGGGGAAAGGTGGGGGGACAGTAAGACAGAGAAACATCTATTTGTTGTTCCACTTATTTATGTATTCATTAGTTGCATTTTTTTAAACTGTCAATAAGTAAAAACTTCATTAACTATACTGAAGGAAAAACTAAATCATCTTTCTTTTTTGAAAACATTTTATTGTATTTTTTCCATTACCATTTAGTCCCCTTATACACCCCCCACAGTCACCACATTGTTGTCTATGTGCATGAATCATTTTTCCTTTTTGCTCAGTTCCTCAACTGCCTCAGCTGTCATCCTGCTCTCTATCCATGAATCTATCTCTATTTTGCTTATTACTACAGCTTGTTCATTAGATTCTACATGTTAGTGAAATCATATGGTATTTACCTTTCCCTGACTGGCTTACTTTACTTAGCATAATGCTTTCCAGGTCTACCCATACTGTTGCAAAGGGTAACATTTTTTTTAATGCAGCCAAGTAGTATCCATTGTGTAAATATTCCAAAGTTGTTTTATACACTCATTTACTGATGGACTCTTGGGCTGTTTCCATATCTTGGTGATTGTAAATAATGCTGCAATGATCATAGGGATGCTTATGTTCTTTCCAATTAGTGTTTTGGGTTCCTTCAGATATATTCTCAGAAGTGGGATCGCTGGATCAAAAGGCAGATCCATTTTTCATTTTTTGAGGTACCTCCATGCTGTTTCAACAGTGGCTGCACCTGTCTGCATTCTCACCAACAGCACAGAAGGGTTCCCCTTTCTCCACATTGTCACCAGCACTTGTTGTTTATAGATTCATTGAAAATAGCCATTCTGACAGGTGTGAGATTTTATCTCATTGTGGTTTTAATTTTCATTCCTGTGGTATTAGTGACTTTGGGCATCTTTTCATATGTCTGTAGTCCATCTGTGTATTCTCTTTGGAGAAGTGTCTATTCAGGTCCTTTGCCCATTTTTTAATTGGGTTCTTCAGGGTTTTTGTTTTGTTTTGTTTTTTAGTGTTGAGTTTTGCAAGTTCTATATACATTTTGGATATTAATCCATTTTCAGATATATTAGTGTATATGTTCTCCTATTCTGTGGGTTGTCATTTTTAGTTGCTGTTTTCCTTTCCTGTGCAAAAACTTTGTAGTTTGATGTAGTCCCATTTGTTTATTTGTTTTCTTTGGTTTCCCTTGCCTGGGGAGATATATCCAATAAAACATTTCTACAAGCAGTGTCTGAGATTTTGCTGCATGTGTTTTCTTCTAGGATTTTTATGATTTGGAGTCTAACATTTAAGTCTTTGACCTATTTTGAATTTATTCTTGTGTGTGGTGTAAGAACATGGTCTAGTGTAATTTTTCTACATTATCTGTCTAATTTTCCCAATACCATTTTTTTAATAAACCATCTTTAGCCCATTGTGTGTGCTTGTTTCCTCAGTCAACTATTACTTGACTGTAAAGGTATCAGTTTATTTCTGGGCTCTCTATTCTCTTCCACTGATCTATGTGTTTGTTTTTATGCCAGTACCATGCTGTTTTGATTTCTGTGGCTTTATAGTATAATTTGATATTAGATAGTGTGAGTCCTCCAACTTTGTTCTTCTTTCCCAGGATCACTTGGGCTATGTGGGGCTTTTTGTGGTTCCATTGAAATTTTTTAAATATTTGTTCTAGCTCCATGAAATATATCATTGGGATCTTAATAGGAATTGTGTTGAATCTATAAATTGCTTTAGGTAACATGGACATTTATATGATGTTAATTCTTCCTGTCCATGAACACACTATGTCCTTCCTCTTATTTGTATCTTCAGTTTATTTCTTCAGTGTCTTATAATTTTACACGTACAGGTCTTTTACATCTCTGGTTAGGTTTAATCCTAGGTATTCTTTTTTTTTAACTTTTATTTATTTTATTATTGTTCCCATTTTCCCCACTTTCCCCCCACTAGTCTCCCCTGCCTTACCCACACCCCACCTCCCACATTATATTCCTAGGTATTCTTATTGAGGCAACTGTGAATGGGATTGTTTTCTTAATTTCTCATTTGCTTAGTTCATTACTGGCATATAAAAATGCAGCTGATTTCTGGATATTAATTTTGTATCTTGATACTTTGCTGAATTCATTTATCAGTTCTAGTAGTTTCTTGGAGGAATCTTAGAAGTTCTCCATGTACAGTACCATGTCATCTGCAAATAAAAACAGTTTTACTTCTTCCTTTCCAGTTTGGATGCCTTCTATTTCTTCTTCTTCCCTTATGGCTGTGGCTAGGACTTCCAGTATTATGTTGCATAAGAGAGATGAAATTGGACATCCCTGTCTTGTTCTTGATCTTAAGGCGTACACTCATAGTTTTTGCTCATTGAGTATGATGCTGGCAGTGGGTTTAGCATTATGTTTAGTTATATACCTGCCCTCTACTCCCACTTTGCTGGCAGTGGGTTTGGCTTTATTATGTTTAGTTATGTACCTGCCCTCTACTCCCATTTTGCTGAGAGTTTTTTTTTTTTATCATAAATAGGTACTGGATTTTATGAAATGCTTTTTATGTATCTATTGCTATGATCATGTGGTTTCCAGCCTTCATTTTGTTTATGTAATGAATCATATTTATTGATTTACAAATATTGTACTAATCCTGCATTCCCAGAATAAATCCCACTTGATCATGGTGTATGATCTTTTTGATGCATTGCTGTATTTTGTTTGCTAGTATTTTGTTGAGGATTTTAGCACCTATGTTTATCAGGGATATTGATCTATAATTTTCTTTTTTTTATAGTGTCTTTATCTGGTTTTGGAATTAGGATATTGAGCTTGGGAGTATTCCCTTTTCTTGAAATTTTTTGGAATAATTTGAGAAGGATAGGTGTTAATTCTTCATGGAATATTTGGCAAAAATTCTGTGAAGCCATCTGGTCCAGGGCTTTTTTGTGAGGGTTTTATGTTTATTGCTTCAGTTTCACTAGGTGTAATCTGTCTATTCAGATTCTCTGATTCTTCCTGATTTAGTTTTGGAAGATTGTATGTTTCTCGGGATATATCCATTTTGTTCAGGTTGCCCAGTTTGTTGGCATATAGTCGTACATAATATTTTCTTACAATCCTTTGTATTTCTTTGGTATCAGTTGTTTTTTCTTTCATTTCTGATTTAGTGTACTTGGGTCCTCTATCTTTTTTTCTTTATGAGTTGGTTAAAGGTTTGTCACTTGTGTTTATCTTTTCAAAGAACCAGCTCTTAGATTCATTGATCTTTTGTATAATTTTTTAGACTCTATTTCATTTATTTCTGCTCTGGTCTTTATTATTTCCTTCCTTCTACTCACATTTGGCTTTGTTGTTCCTTTTCAAGTTTCTTTAAGTATAAAATTAGATAGTTTATTTGAGCTTTTTCTTGTTTTTGTTTTTTGAAATAGGCCTGTACTACTATGAATTTCCCTCTTAGAAACATTATCCTTGTGTCCCTCAGATTTTGGATATTGTGTTCTCATTTTTATGTGTTTCAAGGTATTTTTTGATTTCTTCCTTGATCTCATTGTTGACCCATTCATTGTTTAATAACATGTTATTTAGTGCCCATGTCTGTGTGTTTTTCAGTGTTTTCTTGTGATTGATTTCTAGTTTCATAGCATTGTGGTCAGAGAACATGCTTGATATGATTTCATTCTTCTTAATTTTTTTGAGACGTGTCCTAACATGTGGTCTATCTTAGAAAACATTCCATGTAAACTTGAAAAGTATGTATATTCTGCTACTTTAGGGTTAAATGCTCTGAAGATATCAATTAAATCCATTTGATCTAGTGTGTCATTTAAGGCCACTATCTCCTTGTTGATTTTCTGTCTTGCAGATCTATCCATTGAAGTCAATGGGTTGTTAAAATCTTTGACTATGACCATATTTCTGCCCATCTCTCCCTTTATGACCCTCAAGATTTGCTTCACAATTTTAGGTGCTCCTATGTTGGGTGTGTAATGTTTACTAGGGTACATCCTCTTGTTGGATTGTTCCCTTTATCATTATGTAGTATCCTTCTTTGTCTCTTTCTATGGTCTTGGGTTTAAAGCCTATTTTGTAAGGTACAAGTACTGCTATGCCTGCTTTTTTCTTTTCCTTCCCATTAGCATGAAATATATTTTTCTGTCCCATTACCTTTAGTCTGTGTGTATCTTTTGATCTGAGATGTGTCTCTTGGAGGCAGTAAATATGTGGGTCTTGTTTTCTTATCCATTCAGCTACACTGTGTCTTTTGGTTGGAACATTTGAGCCATTTACAGTTAAGGTGATTATTGATAGATATGTATGTAGTGCCATTGTATTGTTAGACTATTTACCTCAGTTTTTTTTCTTTATCTTTTTCTTCTTCATGTTCTTAAATCAAGCCTTTTAACATTTGTTGCAGTACTGGTTTGGTGTTAAGCTTTTTCTCGTCCAGGAAGCTCCTTATTTCTCCTTCGATTTTAAAGACAGCCTTGTTGGCTAAAGTAGCCCTGGTTGTAGGTCCTTGCTTGTCATCACCTTGAATATTTCACCCCATTCCCTTCTGACCTGAATTGTGTCTGTTGTGAAATCAGATGACATTCTAATTGGTGCTCCATTGTATGTAACTACCTGCTTTTGTCTTGTTACTTTTAGGATCCTGTCCTTGTCTTTAAGTCTTGCCATTTTAATTATGATGTGCCTTGGTGTAGGCCTCCTTGGGTCCAACTTGTTTGGGGCTCTCTGAGCTTCCTGGACTTGTGTGTCTTTTTTCCTTCACCAGATCAGGGAATATTTTTGGTCATTATTTCTTCAAATAGGTTCTCAATCCTTTGCTCACTCTCTTCTCCTTCTTATATTCCCATGATGCTGTTGTTGTTATGCTTCATGTTGTCCAAAATGTTTCTTAAGCTCCTCTCAGTTTTTAAAATCTTTTCTTTTCTTTGTTTGGATGTTTTTTTCTACCTTGTCTTCCAGTTCATTGATCCAATCCTCTGTTTCATCTAACCTACTATTTATTCCTGCCTGTGTATTATTTATTTAAGATATTGTGTTCTTTGTGTCTGACTAGTCCCTTTTTATGGTTTTTATGTCTTTTTTAATGCTGTTGAGTGTCCTTACAATCTTTATAAACTCTCTATCTGATAAATTTCTTGTCTCCATTTCATCTAGTTCTTCTGGGGAATTCTCTTGTTCTTTCATTGGGTCTGTTTCTTTGCCTTCTCATTTTGGCTTCTTCTTTGTATTTGTTTCTATGTATTAGGTAGAACTGCAAAGATGCTGGTGCAGATCTTTGTCCAATGCAGCTTGTGACTGGCCCTGGGCAACCTGTTGGGAGCTGTCAGGGATCCACAATATGTGGCTCCCTCAGCTGGGCCTGTTCGTGTGCAGAAGGATCCAGGCTGCACAGCCAGGCTGGCTTTTACCAGCTCTGGGCCAGGGGCTGAGTCAGCTAAGGTCTCAGAGCTCCCAGTTATCTGCCTTACTTGTTAAACTTATCAGTATATAGCTTCAAGCTATATTTAACAGCTTAAGATCCACAGGGTAGGGCAAAGTAATTCCTGCCTGTGGACTATTGCTTTCTCTTAGGCTGATGCCATTTGGAGGGGAGTGCTCTGCCTGAGAAAGATGGCCTTTGCAGTATGACTCAGCACAGGTTCCTGGCACCTGTTCCTCCAGTTTTCTTCCCAGAGCCACCAGCCCCAGACTCTTATCAAGTGTCTCTAGTTCACTCTGCTCTTCCTCTGCTGGAGCCCAGGGTAGGTGGCTACAAATGGAATTTTGTGTGGTGGCCCTTTAAGCCTCTCTCTGTGTCTCTAGTCATATCTTCTCGACAGATAGAAACTGCTGCTTTTTTCACAGTTGGATGTTATCTTGGTTTCTTTGCTGTTTCTGGTGCTGTAGGATGGTGAGCCCAGCTTTGTGTTTAGAACCCACATCTCTCAGGGGGAATGCCCTGGCTGCTGAAATATCCCTCAGGAACTTCAGCTGCTACCTGTGGGAGCCCAGCTAGCCCTCTTGTACCTCCTTGGCTCTCCCTACCAGTCTTTTTGTGAAGTAGTTTCTTCTGTCTGTCCTTGGTTATAAGACTTCTCACCAACTAGTGTTCTGTTGGTTGTTCAGGATTATTTATCTACAATTTAGTTGTAATTTTGGATTGGTCCTGGAGGAAGTTAGTGTAGCTTCCACTTACTCCTCCACTATCTTAGGTCTCCCATTGGTTGCTTCTTAAATGTGCCATAACTGGGGCTTGAAGCTGTAACCTTGGCATAACAGGATGACCTTCTAACCAACTGAGCTACCTGGCCAGGGACAATGGGTTCAGTTTTTAAATCCACCCTTTTAGAGTTCAAAACTTCTTAAGTGTGATGATATTTCCTGAAATTTATTAAATTTTTGATGATTGCCTCTAAAAGGATTATTTGTTTTAGTTTTTTAGTTAAAGGGACAGGGAAAGTTATTTACCTCCCAGCAACATACATGCTCTGTTACAGAAGCTCATAAAGATTTTGCAGAGCATGTTATATAAAGTTATTAAAGAAGAATTCATTTCAGTTCATTAAGCAAGCACCAACTTTTGTGTGGCACTGGAGAGACAGTGTTGAATAGCCAACATCCATACCCTTAAGCAGCTCACACTTTACTGGAAGAGGGAATTTTACATGGGTCATCTCAGTTGATGGCACCTAATCGATAGTCACTGTATGGTGTTTGGTGTGTACATGTTCCACAGGTACTGCTCCGTGATTAAATGGCTGATGGGAACCATACTGTCTACTTCCTGCTGTAAAACTTGGTAGATCAAGTTCAAAATTCCCACTCTGTGCTTTGAAGAGGGCTCCAGATAATTTCATTTATATTTTCTGTACTTGGTTAAGTCTTTCCCAGGACTGTACCTTATGCCCTTCCTGTCATCTATCCAGGCAAATATTTATTTTTTTATTCTCCTATGTGGAAAATTTCCAGATCTATGTGAAAAAAGTGAATGGTTTCCCTTCATAATTTGATTTGTGCATAATGAAATTGTAGCTAATCATCCTAATTCAAATGGGATTCAAATACACTGAAGATATTTAGAAAATACTATGGCAGAAGGTCACAGGGGGGAAATGATTACTTATTTCTGGGGAATTCAGAGGATGCTTTATAAAGAAGATAACTGTCAGATGCAGAGTTCAAAAAATTGGTTATAAGGAACATCAGGGAACTTAGTGAGGACCTCAACCACATACAAAAGATCCAGTCAGAAACGGAGGATGTGCTAATAACTTTCTAAGGTGTGCATGTTAACCTTCTAAGATTATTAACATAAAAAATCCAATCATAAACAAAGGATATGAAATAAAGAACAATTTAGAGAGAATCAACAGTAGAGTGAATGAATCCAAGAATCAGATCAGCACTTTGGAACATAAGGATGCAAAAAAATAACCAATCAGAACAGCAAGAAGAAAAAAGAATCCAAAAAATGAGGATAATGTAAGGAGCCTCTGGGACAACTTCAAATGCTATACCAACATTTGCATAATAGAGTTGCTAGAAGGAGAAGAGAAAGAACATGGAATTAGAAACCTATTTGAAAAAAATGGAAGAAAATTTACCTAATTTGGTGAAGGAAATAGTCATACAAGTCCAGGAAGCTCAGAATCCCAAACAAGATGGACCCAAAGAAGCCCACTCCAAGATACATCATTATTAAAATGCCCAAGGTTAATGCAAAGATAGAATCTTAAAAGTAGCAAGAGAAAAGCAGTTAGTATCTACAAGGGAGACTCTGTAAGACTTTCATCTGCTGTCTCAAAAGAAACTTTGCAGGCTAGAGGACATTGGCAAGAAATACTCAAAATGATGAAAAGCAAGGACCTACAACTAAGATTTCTCTATGCAGCAGCTATCATTTAGAATTGAAGGGTAGAAATAGAGCCTTCCAGATAAGAAAAAGCTAAAGGAGTTCATAATCACTAAACCAGTATTAAATGAAATGTTAAAGGGTCTTCTTTAAGAGGAAAAAGAAGATGATGATGAAGAAAAATGTGAACAATAAAATGGCCATAAATACATGTCTATCAACGAGAGAATATAAAAAAACAAGTAGAAGAGAAACAGACTTCTAAATACAGAGAACATTTTGATGGTTGCCAAATGGGAGTGGGGGTTGGGGAGATGAGTAAAAAGGTTACCCTTAAGAAGTACAAATTAATAGTTACAGAATAGTTATTGGGATATAAAGTACAATATAGAGACTATATTAGCCAAAGAACATATATGCAGGACACATGGACATAGACAATGCTGTGAGGATTGCCTGAGGAAGTTGGTGGGGGGCGGGTTAGGTAGAGGGGGACAAAGGAGGAAATTTTGAGATAACTGTAATAGCGTGAACAATAAAATGTAATTTAAAAAGGTAATATTTATTTAGCTCTTTCAGGATAAATAGGAGTTTTTCAGGTGGGAAGATTATTTTGGGGAGAGGGAATAGTGGATGTGAAAAGTTATGGCATCATGAAAGAATCTGGCATGTTGCATGTTTAAGGGACATGGCTGAACTGCATGGTGTGCATATTATTTGGTGGTGCTGCTGCTGGGAGACACACCCACCAATAGGATTAGTATTCTAAGCTCTGCAGTATGAAAGCAAGCCCATGTGGTTCTTTTAGAATGTTGTCTACTAGCACATTATAAGCTGATTTATGCCCTTGTTAAATATTTTTTTGATGAAACATGAGTCTAAGAGAAGCTGGCTGTTTGATCCAGGAAGGAAAATGTGAGTTAATCCTTTAAGAATCATATTCATTCATCAGGCATTCATTCAACAAATATATACTGAGGCTGCTGTGCTCAGAGCAACAAGGGAGAGATAATGATGTTTCTGCCCTGTTTGTGCAGTGCCTCTTCCCCAAATTCAGGGTTTTATTAGATTTTTCTTTTGAGAAGTATTAATTCTGTGCCATTTTGTTATGTTTTATGCATGCTTGCTATTAAAGCACTGTGCACTTATTGCTCTGTCTAAAAGGTTCAGAACCATTTAACCCACTCCATTGCTTTATTTCAGGAGTTCTCACTCTGCATTTTGAGGAGAGTACAGGGCTCAAATGGCTGGCATCTTCTGTGTATTGTGCCTTTCCAGCCAATATTTATAAGGTCAGGAAGGCGGAGCATGCAGTATTATAGATGTGAAGGCTGATTTGCACTGAACCTTTTAGGCCTAACATACTTAAGCTAGCATTCTTTACTTATAGTTGATGGAAGGAGAATATAGTTTAATTGTAGCAAAGAAAAACTGAATAACATTGAAAGCAGAATAGAAACTTTGTTCTTAAAGATCACATCCCTGGTAATATGTCCTTTTACAAGTATGTAAGAAGAACATTCAAACCTGTTCTTGAGGATTGTATTAAATTCATTCATCCTTTCCCTTCTGTTTCCTCTCCTCTCCCCTCCTCTCCTCTCCCCTCCTCTCCCCTCTTCTCCTCTCCCCCCCTCTCCTCCTTTCACCCCTCCCTCCCCTCCCCTCCCCTTCCCTTCCTTTCCCTTCCCTCTGCTCCCCCTCTTTCTATTTGGAAGGTCACAGGGATAGAAGTGAGCATTTGGAGAGAGTGAGAAGCAAGAAACCTCGCCTGGGGGAAGGGGAGGGGGACAGGAAAGGTGAGGGCATGCTCCCAGGAGGGAGAGCACCTGTTCCCTTCTTTTTTTTCTCCTCATATTTATTGGGTAAGTTCTATGTGTCTGCCCTCTGCTGGGTATTGGGTTACAACAGTAATCATAATGCTCCTTGTCCTCAGAAGGTACAGCTGTTTTTCTCAACCCTGGCTGTGCATTAGCTCTACATATAAGCCTTAAAAATGTATAGACACTGGGGTCCCTGCCCTAGAGATTTTGATTCCATAGTTTTGAGTGGGTAGGTAGGATTACTGACAAGTTAATAAGCAAATAAAATTCTCTGAAGTGGGCAACAGGATAGTTAGTGAGTACTAGAGAGGATCACCTTGCTCAGTCTTGGAAGATCAGGGTTGGTGGATGGATGAGGAGGGTGTGAGTGAAGAGTGGAAGGCAAAATCCTGACTGAAGCTTTGGGAATAACATGTTTGGAGTGCAGGAAGAGAAAGCATGGGAAATGGATAGTTTATTGTGGTTGGAAAATAGAAAAGGAGGCAAGGAGTTTGCAACAGATGAGACAGGAGAGACAAGCAAAGTCCAGATTATTCAGGACTTTATCAGCCATGTTTTAAGAAATCTGAATTTTATCTGAAGACAGTTGAAGCTATTGATGGGTTTTATTTTTATTTTTTAAATGTATTTTATTGATTATGCTATTATACTTGTTCCATTTTTCTCTCCCCTTTATTCCCCTCTGCCCTGTACAACCCCTCACCCACCAGCATTCCCCACCCTTAGTTTATATCCATGGGTCATACATATATGTTCTTTGGCTTCTCCATTCTTAATTTCCTCCTGTCTATTTTGTATCTACCATTTATGCTTCTTATTCACTGTACCTTTTCCCCCATTCTCCCTCTTCCCCCTCCCTGCTGATAACCCTCCATGTGATCTCTATTTCTGTGAATCTGTTCATGTTCTAGCTGTTTGCTTAGTTTGCTTTTATTTTTGTAGATTTGGTTGTTGATAGCTATGAGTTTGTTGTCATTATACTTTTCATATTTTTGATCTTCTCTTATTTCTTAGATAAGTGCCTTTAACATTTCGTATAATGAGGGCTTGGTGATGATGAACCCCTTGAACTTGACCTTACGTGGGAAGCACTTTATCTGCCCTACCATTCTAAATAATAGCTTTGCTGGATAGAGTAATCTTGGATATAGGCACTTGCCTTCCATGACTTTGAATATTTCTTTCCAGCCCCTTCTTGCCTGAAAAGTTTCTTTTGAGAAATCAGCTGATAGTCTTATTGGAACTCCTTTGTAGGTAATTGTCAGCTTTTCTCTTGCTGCTTTTAAGATTCTCTACTTACCTTTAATCTTGGGTAATTTAATTATGATGTGCCTTGGTGTGTGCTTCCTTGGGTCCAACTTTTTTGGGCCTCTCTGAGCTTCCTGGACTTCTGGAAATCTATTTCCTTTGCCAGATTGGGGAAGTTCTCCTTCATTCTTTTTTCAAGTAAGTTTTCAGTTTCTTGCTTTTTTTCTCCTTCTGGCACCCCTATGATTCAGATGTTGAAACGTTTAAAGTTGTCTTGGAGGTTCCTAAACCTCTCCTCATTTTTTTGAATTCTTGTTTTTTTTTCATTCTGTTGTGGTTGAATGTTTCTTTCTTCCTTCTGCTTCAAACTGTTGATTTGAGTCCCGGTTTCCTTCCCTTCACAGTTGGTTCCCTTTATTCCACTTTGCATAGCCTTCACTTTTTCCTCTATTTTGCAACCATACTCAATCAATTCTGTTAGCATCCTGGTTACCAGTGTTTTGAACTCTACATCTGATAGGTTGGCTGTCTCTTCATTGCTTAGTTGTATTTTTCTGGAGCTTTGATCTGTTCTTTCATTTGGGCCATATTTTTTTTTTTGTCTCAGCGAGCCTATTACATAGTAGGGGCAGAGCTTTAGGTATTCACCAGGGAGGGACAACCCAGGTCACTATGTTGTGGTGCTATATGTGCAGGAGTGGTTCAAGAGGGAACAATGCTGCTTGCTCAGCTCTCTGCTGGTTTTCAGTCATTTCCTCCAGTACCCACAAGCAAATTGGGCCCTTTGGTGCTGATTCGCAGATAGGTGGTTTTGTGTATGTTCTAGGACCCCATGGGTCTCTTCAACAGACTCTCCTGTGAGGCTGGGAGTTTCTCCCGCCCCCACCCTAGGTTTTTTCAGACAGACGTTTTGTGGCTTTATTTTCCCACGCTGGAACCCTGGATTGTACCATCTGTCTTGCTCCCTAGTTGTTCCTTCCAGTTATGCATATGCAAATGTGGGACTGCCTGATCCTCCAGCTGCCACTTTGCCACCAGTCCTCTCTGCCCTGGCTCGGCTGCCCATCTCCACCCCTCCTACTGGTCAGGATGAATGTTTCTTCTTTAACTCCTTGGTTGTTGGACTTCCATACAGTTTGATTTTCTGGCAGTTGTGTTTATTTTTTTGTTTTTAAATTTGTTGTTGTCCTTTCTGTTGGTTGTACAAGGAGGTAAAGGGTATCTACCTACCCATTGATGGGTTTTAAGTAGTGAAGTAGTTAATATAAGATTTATTATGTTTTCATATAATTACTCTTGGTATTCTATGGCAAATGGCTTTCAGGAAATAAGAATATAATTTGAAGACTTTTGCAAAAGTTTTGCAGAAAAAGTACCAGTGGCTTGAATCAAGGTAATGGCAATGGAAATGCAGAGAAGTGGACAATTTAATGAAATATTTAGTTGGTAGAATATATTGACCTTGGTTAAAAGTAGATGTATTGGGGAGGGATGTGTGTGTGTCAAAGACTAGGTTTCTGGCTCGGGGTCATGGATTTAATGGAAGTGCCAGTCACAAAAATGTGGATATAGGAGAAGAGGCAGATTTGGCAGGGAAAGGTAGTAAGTTTACTTTATTTTTAATGTATTGATTTGAGAGAGAGAGAGAGAGAGAAACATCGATTTGTTGTTCTACTTATTCGTGCATTTGTTGATTCTCCTATGTGCCCTGACTGGGGATGGAACCCTCAACCTTGGAGTATCAGGACGACACTCTAACCAACTGACCTACCCAGCCAGGGCAATAAGTTCACCTTAAATATATTGAGTTTGAGGTACCAGTTGGACATCCAAGTAGAGATCTGATGGTTTGAAGCTAGGGAGAAGGATCTGGGATAAAGATAAAGACTTAGGAGGTATTTGCATATTAATAGTAACTGAAACTGTAAGTGCATGAGATGGTTCAGTGTTTATAGACAAGGTCTGACTTAGAACCCTTATGAATAGCAACATTTTAGGAGAGAAGGAGAAAAGGGGAGCCTTAGAGGGAGCTGGAGAAAGAGTAGTAAAAGTAGGAGGAACATTAAGAGCGTGATTTGCTATGTAAGGCAAGAGAAATTTTTAAGGAGGAAGTAGTGATCACCAGGGTTAAATATCATGAAGAGGTCAGTAAGAAATTTCCATTTGCTTTAATGACAAGAACCTTATATCAGAAGGAAAAGCAGTTGATGTCATGGAGAGAAATAGGTTGAAAGGTGTGAGGTGAAATAATCATGAGTAATATAAAATTATCATGTTCTACACCTTAAACTAATACAGTATTATACATAAATTATATCAATAAAATGAGTAGATCATTGTTTCAAGAAGTTTGAGACAAAAGAGATAAGATGGATGGGTTGTAACTCAGGGTGGAGGAGTTGGAGGAGAATTGTTGAGATAGGAGAGATTTGATCATTCTGTTGACTCTCTCCTGGAGTAATCATTCATTAAAAGCTTTCTGTGAGCCAGATTCTGTTCTCATAGATCTTAATTCTATTGGAGTAGCTACTTAATAAGTGAATAACAAATAAAAATAATTAGAAACACTATGAAGGAAATAAGCAGGCTGCTGTGATTGAGAATAGTAGTGAGGACACACCTTACATATGGTAGCCAGGAAAGGCCTCTTTGAGGAGGCGTTATTTTGAATTGAGATATGAAGGTTGAAAAGAAACAGGGTATAAAAAACCCAGGAAAGAATATTTCATGCAGAGAGAGAGAGAACATTAAGTGCATAGGTCCTGGGATGAGAAGGATCTTGGTATATTCCAGAAACCAGCAGGAACACATGGTTTTTATGGGCACAATGGGGTGAGCTGGGGTAGAGTGGAATGAGTTGAAGCATGTACACATGGTACTAGTTTGTATTTTATTCAAGAATAGTGGAAAGCCATTGGAGAATCTGAAGCAGAATGACACCATCTTATTTAAGTTGTAAAAAAAGTCAATGGCTGTTTTGAGGATAATGGTTATAAATAGAGATAGAGCAAGAATAGAAGCAGGGAGATCAGTAAGTGGTTTCTTGGATTAGGGTGAAAATAGAAAAGGTTACCAGTGAAACATATTGTGTACATAGAATCAACGTGAGTTAGCTCATTGTTTGAGTGGTCAAGGGATACGGAGGAGGGAGCACTTAAGTGTCTGGTTAGTGTCTGTGTAAATGGTGACCCCATGTACTGAGGGGAGAAAACTAAGAGGGGTTCCGATTTTTGGTGTGTGTTGGGGCTGGGAGGACATGTAGAATTAAGAGTTCCCATTTTATACATTCTGTAATGTATTTGCATAAGAGATTTTTAACACAGCAATTAAATACAGATATGTGGAAGTTAGAGGAGAAGTTTGGTTTGTAAATAGATGATGAAAATTTGTTGGTACTAGGTGTGTTTCAAGTCATGAGAATGGGCAAGATCACCTGAGAAGAGGATGTAGCACTAAAGCTTTGAGGAATGCCAGCATTTAGAAGTCAAAAAGGAGACAGAGCTTGCAAAGAAAATTGAGAAAGCTAATGAAAAGAAAGAAACTCAGGAGGAAGTAGTATCATGGAAGCTGAGAGAGAGAGGTATTTTGAGAATGAAGGATTACTCTGTTGGATGGTTCTAGTAGGGTCAGAAAAGTAGCTTTGGATTTGGCATCACCTAGATTAATGGTTGTCATTGCAAAAGCATTTTCAGTGTTGTGGTGGGGACAGAAGATGAGTGGGGACAGAAGTGAGGAAGTAGAACTATACCAATTGTACTAGAGCAGGGGTGTCAAACTCATTTTCACGGGGGGCCACATCAGCCTCGTGGTTGCCTTCGAAGGGCCCAATGTAATTTCAACTCCTTAACAGTTAAGGAGTAGTTACATTTATACAGTCCTAAAGTTATTTTGGCCCTTCAAAGGCAATCACAAGGCTGATGTGGCCGCTGGTGAAAATGAGTTTGACACCCCTGCATTAGGTCTATTAGAAGCGATCTCATTCTTTTAAGGGCTGTATGATAGTCCATGGTGGGGTTCTAGAATAATTTATTCAGCCTTTCACTGTTCATGAGCATTTGCTTTGTTTTAACTTTTTTCCATTGAAAATAAGGCTATGATAAAAATTTTCTTCCCTTTCCTCCTCCCCATGTGTATGTGGTGTATGTGTCCATTATTACATATTGGTGAACTTATTTGCATAGGAGAAATTCTAGGCTTGGGGTTACTGGGTTGAAGGATATGGCTATTTTATGTAATTTTAGCTGGTATTACTACTTACCTTCCCAAAAGACAGTAAAAATTCACATTTTCACCAGCAGTTTATATGAAATTGATGATACATGAGAATGGGGCTAAATTGAATAGTTATGAGGAAGTAGGCTTAAAGTACAAGTGAAGAAGCCTGGCTGGGTGGCTCATTTGGTTGGAGCGTTATCCCATACACCAAAAGGTTGCAGGTTCAATCCTGGGGGTATATACCTAGGTTTAGGGTTCGATTCTCAGTCAGAGCACGTATAGGAGGCATTTGATTGATGTTTCTCTCTTGCATCAATGTTTCTCTCTCTCTCCCTTCCTCTCTCTCTAAAAAAATCAATGAAGTCTATTTCCCTTATTTTTCTATTACTGCTTTTTTCTTAGAATTTATGTTATACTGTTATTAGTATTATTTATATATTCTAAAAACTTTAAGTTTTATGTAGATCCCACTGTGGCTTTTAATAATATTAAAATTCAAAGAGAAAGAAAAAGAAAAAAGAAATAAAATCAATAAAAAAACATATCCTCTCCCTGGCTTGTGTGGCTCAGTGGATTGAGCACCAGCCTGTGAACCAAAGGGTCACTGGTTTGATTCCCAATCAGGGTTGCAGGCCAGGTCCCCAGTAGGGGATGAGTGAGAAGCAATCACACATTGATGTTTTTCTGCCTCTCTTTCTCCCTCTCTTTCCTTCTCTGTAAAAATAAGTAAATAAAATCTTTAAAAATATATCCTTGAGTGAGGATTTTAAAAAATGAAAGTTCATGTGAAGGGACTGGGCTTTGATGGGGAGAGGGACACTTTCTCCATTGTAATTGGGGAGGGAGGAGAAGATTTTAGATGCCCATAACTTTGTAGTATTGGTGAATATGAAATTGTGCCTAAAAAGTCAAAAAGGACTATAGTAACATGATAGGATCGTGTTAGTGTGACAGGATCAGTGGATTAGAAGGTTTAATGAGAGGGAAGAATTTTTAGCAATGGGGATACTAAAGCAAATGAAGGGGAAGAATGGGAAGGGGTGTTGAAATATTGGTTGTTCGAATTTAGAATTTTGGCATGGGTGTAAGCTTCTGTTGACCAAGTCAAGGTGTTGCCCATGGATTTGAGTCACTGAGGAAGGGTCCCTGAAAGAAGCTACTGGGGACCTGGGAGGCCAAGATGTTGTTTGTGTATTGTATATTGTTGTTAGCATGTGATGATCGGAACTGGAATAGAGGGGAATTGGCCAGGAATACACGTTTTCAGTGGGGTGGAATGAGTGGAGTTGGTAGATAATGGTGACAGCACAGGGTGGGCCTTGAGTTTCAAAATAAGAGGGAGATTTGCAGGCAGAGTGGGAAGAGGCTGGTTGGGAGTATAGTAAAGGGGAACTGTTGTCTCCCTTGCATCCTGGCCCTGGTATTTATAGGGCATTGAGAGAAAAAAAAGTCACTTTTTGAGATAGCTGCTGGGGGAGTATGTTTAAATGCTGGTGATAAGAAATCAGGAGTGGAGGGGCAACAGGCGTAGGTTACTACGCCTGTTGGTTAGGTGGCCCAAGGCTGGTCTCCTGAGGAAGGCGATAAGAACAGCTGTGGAGAGTTGAATAGGAGATGTGAGAGGAACGGAGGAGGTTTGACCTAGCAGTTGTGGAGAGTGGAAGAATGGAAGTGACACATAGAAGGATTATCTGGAGATGGTAAGGACTCAGCTAAGACTGGAAATTATGAGTCAGGCACAAAGTTCTCCCCACCCTCCCGTCCCGTTACATATGTCCTGTTTCTTTTTCCCTATTTCCACCAGACTAAATTAATTGCTTTTTCAACTATGTTTCCATGGTATTAAACACCTATTTTTATATTACTTATCACATCATATTTTACCTTTCTTGTTTAGAGTGTGAATTCCTAGATGGTAAGGCATAAGTCTCATTTATCTTCTTTCTCTTCATGATCACCTAAAATAATGACTGCAACAGAGCAGGCCCTCAGTTAATGCGCATTGAATTAAATCGAATTACATAAGTGTGTTCTTTTTATTTTTCTGATACTCCTTTTCCTTATTGATCTGAAACTATACATTCTAAACTATTTACTGGTTTCTGTGGGCACAGTATGCTCATGAAGATAGTCCATCCTATTTTCATGTTATGCAAGAAACAGGACCTGTGCAGAGATTAAGATGTTCCCTCGAATCTACAGGTTTGGCAGGAATTTATTTGCATTGGGAATTTCTGTCAGCATAATCTTAGCCTTGTTATTGACCTTACCATTTGATCATAAGGACATTCTTTGAGATTATAGTCAATGTCTGTACTCTTCTGAGTGAATAGTACTGTGCTAGGGTTCTTTCCCTTCAGAGTGAATAGAACTGCAGTATGTGATTTGAAAGCTGTGGGAGGCTCCAACTGGAGGAGAGAGCTTTTCTTGTAAAAAGAACTTAATAAGCAAAATTTAAAAATCACCTTGCTTCCATAATGTTGGAAATATTGTACTGATATGAGGACTGTATAACTATGGAAAATACTAATTTGCCCATTTTGTGGGTAGGAAAATGAAGGAACTTTTAAGAATTTATTCACATTCCATGTCAGTAGCCACAACTTTGGAAGGAGGCTTCCTTAGGTTCCCTCTAACATGGAATTACAGAATCTAATGTAAGAAGGGGCATGAGAGCAGCTGGTCCAGCCACCCTGTACAACAGTTGAGTCCCCTCTTCAACATCACCACCAGGTGGGTGTCCAGCATCTGCTTGTGTACTGAGAACAGAAACCAGGTTCTGCTCTATTACAGTAATTCTCAAACTTTGTTTCCAGGAGCCCTTTGTATTCTTCAAAATTATTAAGAACCACAAAGAGCTTTTATTTATGCAGGAATATATCTTATGAATATTTACTAATCAACTTAAGAATGTAATAATCTATTACATGTCAATATAAGAACATTTTTATTGAAAAATAACTATATTTTTCAAAATAAAATGTATTTAGTCAGGAAAGTAACCTTGCAAATCTCCTTAATTTCTGATTTAACAAATAGAAGATAGCTAATTCTCGTATTTATTTCTCATTTAATTTATTGTGATTCACAGATGTAGCCTCTGGGAAGCTCAACTGTACATGTGTGGGAGGCAAGTAACTTCTTAAAATTAAGAAGCTTTGACCTCATGGACCTCCTGAAAGGATCTTGGGACCAATCCCTAGGAGTCCCTAGACCTTACTTTGAGAATTGCTGCTGTCTTGTGCATGAAGAGATGGGACGAATATAGGACAGAATAGATACAAATGGGGCTAAGAAAAATGTGCTGACCCCTGTGATCGACACATGCTGAGTGCCCACCGTGTGTCTGTTTGTAAGGAGTGAAAGTACTAACAGTCATATCAATTATTCTCTGTCTTCTCTAATATGAAGACTCAACTGGACTCCAGGAAATATTTTAGGATTATAAATTAGCTCTTATAGCATCCATTAATTGAGAATATGAGAAAAAGCTACTGTGACTTTAGTTGTAGTTTTTAATAAATTTCAATAGTCATTACCACAGTATCTGTGGATGTTAGAAAACAAATACTGTGGCTGTGTTTATACATTATACAGATTGTTCTGAAGGTAGTGCTTGGTGTGCATGGGGATTTGCAAAACCCTTGCAAATAACTGCACTTGGCCCCATCCCATACAGTCCACAGATTGGGAACCATGGTTCTGTGTTTGCTTTTTTTTTTCCCTTCAGAAGTCAGTCATCAGTTCTTGTCATTAGTGTTAAAGGTTTTGAGTGATGGAGTTGTTTTGAAACCATTTTGACTTTTGGTGCCTTCAGGTAAGATGGCTAGGTGCCCTGACGAAAAGCCATAGACACATAAATGCATGTGTTTCTGGGGCTTCCGATTCTTTTGACTCAGAGCAGTGGATGGGTGCTCGTAGATTGAGCATGCTTCCCCTGCCCTGTAAGATATTGCTGAGAGCTAATGGAAGAGAACCATGTTGAGAGAGTTAATACTGAGCCAGAGAAAAGTGGAAATGTGGTAATAGTACAAGGGGAGGAGTGAGAAATTAAATGGTATCTTTTTAGAAGTCTGCCTTATTGCAGTCTGCATTGCTCCTTGGGGATTTTTCTACTGAGTACAAGAAAATCAGCAAGCACTTCTTGGAAAACCCGGATGAAATTACTGCCATAAATTTTTATTTTATTTTTCATGGTATAAAACCCTTAATTTAGATGGGGAGGGTTTATTACCAGTGTTTTCTTGGCATGGCTAAGTTCAATTAATTTCAAATGACAAGCTCACTATCCCCCCACCCCCTTGCCTTTTCCTTTTCTTCCCCAATATGGGGAAGTACAATTTGTTATTGCTTTGCCTTTGGCTCTGGAGACCTCATTAAGGGCCTGAGAGAAAGGGATTCTCTCTCTTTCTTTGACACCTTTGTTTTCTCCAGATGCAGAGTATTTGCATTGTCACATGGAAAGTACGTATGGTGTATTTGAGGGGCAGGTTAGGGGATAAAAGTGGTGGTGTTTATACCATTTAAATATTGATTTGAAATGACTGTTGCAAGTTAAGAAATTGTTACTTCAGTGTTCAACTAAGATAGGGAGATCAGCTTAAGATGAGGTCTCTGACAAGAATGTGGGTGCGTTTAGGCAGGAAAACTTATTTAGCTGCTCTGACAGTTCATATGTAACATACCTGGTTGTTTGAAAGCAGGAACAAGATGTCAACAGAATATTGTATTTACTCACACTCCTAAGACATAGCATGTTGCACCTTCAAGTTCTTGTTCCTATCAAAAAACTGTGTGCGTATCTTGCAAATAAGGGAAATAATCTATGGTGTTTTGTTTTGTTTTTCTCTGCATGGTAATACAGAATCTATTGTAGTGTGAATAAAAGGACTCGCAGGAGATTCATTACTGTTTGTGAAGTGTACTGTCTGTGTCTTTTGGCATGTGATTATTTTACTTACAAAGTAGATATAAAATTAGAATTGAGGTGATAGAGAATATATATTGCATAAATAAGCAATTCAAACAAAAGTTTTACCATTATAACAAATAAATACACTGCTTCAGAGGTTGGAGATTAGAATCCTGTTATATTAATGCTTGACAATTAATTAACTATTGTCTATGAAGTTCCCAAGATGACAAGCTACTTAAATACTATTATTAGGAGTAGCTGGATTAGTAATAATAATATTTGTGTCATTGGCAACAATGAGGAGATTCTAAAAATAAATAAGTGTGATGACAGACGAAGTGATCTGTGTGCTGAATGCAGAGCGGACGTCTGTGTGGTGTTTTCTGGGGCTGCAGTGGGGAATGTGCAATACTCTGCCCACTGTTCTGAGGAGGATGAGACAAAAGTGCTTAATCTGTTAATGTTTTTTCTCTGCTTTTTGTGTATCATTTAACCCCTTGTCAAAATAATGTTCACTTAGCAAAATTAAAGAGAAAATAAGAAAGCTAACAGAAACTAGGCTCAGCAGAAGGCCCAGTGTTAAGACGAACCTCTGGCAGTTGCTGACAGGCATTGCTTAGATTCCAAATGTGACAGAGCATTCATTAGCATGTTTTGTGTTTCTTTTAATAAAATATAGTACATAATTGGCATGGATAAAAATGTGTGGGGATTTAACTTGATTGTACAGGTTTTTGTTCTGTGGAATTTACATCCATAGGGCCGCATTCGTTTTGGATGTAATTTGTGAGAAAATCAACATGGAGCCAAGCACTGGCCCAGAGTCAGTTATGGGGGAAAATTACCAAAGGAGATGATACACATGAATCCTGATTATGGAGAGTAAAGCTTATAAGAGAAATACTATGGGGCTGCTTGATTTTTAGAATTGAAGAATTTTAAAATTGAATGGTGTGGAGAAGCAGTAGTGTTCATCAAGTGATTCATGTGACCCCTTACATCACCCAGCCTTTGCTGCTGTCAGGTTTGGGCTCTGTGACTAGCTTAGGCAGCTAGCCTCTGAGCAGAAGGGATGTATGACATTTTCTAGCCAAGGCTTTTAAAAAGTCATTGTGCCCCTTCCATCCCTTTCTGGATTACTTCCTGCTTATTTATTTATTTATTTATTTGTTTGTTTGTTTTTGGTACTGGATAACAGAACAAAATGGAAGCATCTACATTTTGAGAGATATATATATATGTATATATGCTTCTAAATAAGAGCAGAAATTCAGTTTATGACACATATACCTGTTTAGCACCACCTGCTACTTAGAAGTATGCATAGCATTCTCTCCTTCATGAATATGGAATGTGGATGACAGAATAATTCTGGTGTTGTGGCTGGTCCTTGATACTTCATATGAGTCCTAGAAAAGCCTCATTGTGGAAAAAACTAGGATAGTTGAATTTGGTTTTAGATATTTAGACAGGTGACTTAGGCAGCCAAATTCATACAGTAAACCACTTTGATAAATGATCAGATGTCTGTCTCTGATACTTGGGAAACAGTCAAATGTCGATATTTCTATAGATTTTTATTAATATGAAAGTAACTTTACAATGAGTGTTTCTGTAAAGCCAACACAATTCAAAAAACCAGCATTGAGACTAAAGGATGCCTCAGCCTTGAATCCATTTGTTTTCAGCCTACCTAACACATTACTTTCACTGAATGCCTTTGTATAAACCTGGCTGTTTCTATCTTGGTTGATTACTTGTAGTTGGACTCTAACCAAGCTTTTTTCATTCAGACTTGAAAAATACCTTCATCACTGCCTGGGACTTGAGAGGATAGCCAAATCTGAAACCTTTGCTTGCTGTAGTGGTTGCTTGGCTAGTTGGTTGGAGTCTTATAGCAACAAGGTTTGGAAATCCTCGAGTACATGGTGATTTTCACTGTAATAGGTCTAGTTGTACGGAATAGTCATCTGTAGTTATAACAGCTCTTTCTTACTGAATACTTTGTTCTTTTTTCCTTCCCTCCTCTCTCCTTTCCTCCCCTCACCACCCTCCCCTTTCTCTTTCCCTCTTTCTTCCCATATAACGATCTGGGAAACTTGAAGAAAGGAACTCCATACTTCTGCCATGTGTGGTGTCCAGGAGTCCTGATCATTTTGAAGGCCAGTTAGTTCTAGGTTTTAACGCTATGCTTAGGAAGCATTGTACTGGATGTAGCATCTTTTGTGATGGTGAAATGATAAACGAGGGAGTGCAGTGTGAGAAAAGAAGAAAGAAAGGAAAGCATATTTTCGGGCCTACGTTAGAGAACATAAATCACAAATCAATATAAAGTTCAGATAGTACTTTATCCAGAAATTGTTTGTGACAACAAAGGGACATGAAAAAAGTTCCCACCCCATGTACATTTTGAGAAATACAGTGTTTTTATTTGCTACAATTGCATATTCATTTCTAACAGACTGCATCTTAAAAGGATTGGACTTTTTATAGATTCTATGAATATTTAGAGTCACCAAAACTAATTCTGTCCTTTACCTTATGATTCTAAACTCATCTGTCTTTTGCTTGTTAGATGGTCCTAGCTCTGTAACATGAGATTTGCCTTTTGAGAAAAAGATGTTTCCTGTGTAGATGGGTAGGATATGTCAGTACCTTTGCTGCCCTGGTGGAGTTTCCACCCTCAGGGTAAATCTTGGGGGTCTGTGTGTGTGTGTGTGTGTGTCTGTGTGTGTGTTTGCTTGCTAGGCACTGCCTACTTGGGGATCTGGCATCAGCTGTCCTCAGCATTGAGGGCATTGTTTAGGACACTGACACAGCCAGGGAAGGCATAATGGCTATTGCTACTAGTAAGTCATCATGGTACTTGGCGAGCTGGCCAAAGCTAGAAGCCTTACCATTTGCATTTCCTCCCTTCCCAAAGCTGGTTTGCATTTTAAAAATTAAAACAAAACAAAACATATTTTTAAACATTTTAAAATTTATGCCCTTTTTGATAAACTTAGAAGTTTTACATCTTTAATATTACTTAAAATATCCATTAAAAAGTAAGAATTATAACAAAAGAATCAAGGCAATGACAATCTTAGAAGATAAGATTTTTTAGTCACAGTGTGAAAGTGGGGTCTGCTTGTTTGCCACAGCGTTTTGCCTATTCTTGTGACAGAGTACAACACAGGGTCACTTTCACATCAAGCCTGTTTAGCTGCTTTGTTTTCATGGTCACAAAGGGCAGAGAGCCTGCTTTGCAAATATTACCTATTTTATTATAATTCTGAAAATGCAACTTTAGACATAACATGCACTGTCTTTTCCAGAAAAGATTTTGATATGACTCCCCTACCATCTCCACCATTTCCCTGCTTTACACATGCAACAAGGAGAAACAGGTGAAAGTAGTTAAGACAGGATAAGTGAGACATTGTTTTTTTAAAAATTTTTTATTGATTGCTTTTAGAGCAAGAGACAGACAGACATTGATTTGTTGTTCCACTTACTTATGCATTCATTTGTTGAATCTTGTGTGTGCCCTGACTGGGGATTGAACCCGCAACATTGGTGTATCGGGATGACACTCTAACCTACTGAGCTACTTAGCCAGAGCAAGACATTGTTATTCATGAGCACATCCATGTCTCTCAGCCACCATCCCCATGGGCTGTGTTAGTGCTCCTCCACTGCCCTATCCCAACTACCCTTGATTTACCTGCATGGTCAGCTGGGCTCTGTCCTCCAGTCTTACCTGAACAAGGATAAGCCAGAATCCCTGATTGCCATCACAGTAATAATTCTGCTGGATAGACCTGCGATGCTTTAAGTAATAAGATAATGTGTAGTAAGGCCTGGTACAATGGGTAGCATATATAACACAGAACAAATACTACTTCTGTCCCCTGCCCTCCCTTCTTTCCTCCTTCTCTCCCCTCCCCAAAATTCAGTGTTTCTGCTTCTTTGGGTCTTCCAATGATAATAAAGGAGGGCAGCATTTTCATAGAAGAAATTCTAAGTGGGTTTTATTGCTTTATCCATGTGACTCCCTATCTCCTCCTCTGGTTGTAGTCCTCCTTGAGGGAAGAATAGGTCGTCTTCATTCTTTCAGTGGTAAGAATGGATAGAAGAAAAGGAACATTCTTTGAGGATCTCCCATGTGAGTGAAGGCCAAGTATTTTACTTGCATTGTTACAGTGAATCCTCACAGCTTTCCCATGAGGTGGGAAGTATTATCTCCATTTCCTAGAGGAAGAAATTATTCTTTTGAAAATAACTACCTTATTCTACCTAATAACTGTTTGCTGAAGGATCTGGGTAATGCTTTCATACTTTGCAGTTTATAGAGTAGGAGACTAAGAATATTATAATCATTTAACTCTATTTTCAGTGTTATAAACAGAATTATGATCCCCTCGCATATGAGAAATCGAAGTATTTTCAAGAGTAAAAGTAGGATAGATTTGCCTAAGAGAGCTTTTTTATGGTAATCTGTAAGGGTAAATACTTTTCCCTACCTCTTCAGAATAATATTTGGGGCTCTAATATAGGATCCATTTTAATGATGAAAAATAATGTACATAAATAAATCTTTTATACTGTCATATTAAAACAGAAATGTTCATATATTGAAACATGAGTAAAAGACATTTCTATATGTAAAAGATATTTCTACAATTTTAATTAATTTTTATAATTTTGCTTGTTATATGTACTCATTATATTGTGTAACAGGCAAAGGAGTTCCATAATTTTTATAATCTCACTCTAGAGTTTACATTTTAACACATAAATTCACTTTATATTTTTATAGTCCTGGCATCCCAGCCATTATTCTAGGATTATAGAAAATAATTCACTGATCATTGCAACTGCGTCTGTCCATGTAAGGTTTTACATTGTTTTACTTTGATTTCTCTTTTTTATTCTCTAGAACATTTCATAGAAACAAATTAGACTTAAATAAAAAGCCTTTAAATTTGAGGAGATAAATTTGGCTGTGGATATTGAAACTATATGCTGAGATAAACCATTTTTTCTTTTAAAGGAGCTAACCTTGTATTAACACCTTTCAAAATGAAAGATTTGCTACTGAATTTTGGCCATTGGGAATTGCACTTAAGCCTTTACCACTGGAGGGCGCTGTGCTACTGCAAACCACTTACTCAAGTCAGAAGTCATCAAATCTCTTCATTTGTTCTTCTCACTAAAAAGATAAAGGATTTATATTCCTGTAATGCCAAATCAGTTCATACTTAACATTCAGCCTTTAGCTGTAGAAACTTGTTTGAATGACAGTAATGGCTTCATTTCAAGTTATTTAAATGTTTAATGCTATGTAATTTACTCAAATGTGTATAATCCTTTATTTAACTAGATGAAAATAATATACTGTTAACATTGTTTTTAGCATTAATTAATGTGACTAATTGAAGTTAAAAACACAAAAACCAATCTCCCTGTTTTGTTGTCTGATCAGACTGTAAAGAGGTTTCCCTCTGGCCCAGGCTGATCTTGGTTCAGTGCTCCTCTCCCCTCAGCCCTGCTTTCTGCCCCACACACCTTCCACCCTCTTCCTGCTGTTTCTGTCATTAATTTGATTTTGGTATACCGACAGCTGCAGTTGGTAGCAAAACTGATTAACTGTAGATGGTTTTCCCTCTGAAAGCTTGTCTTTGCAGTGTATTATGATAGGAACTTCCTAACATCATTTTGTTACTTTAAAATGAATGTAGTAATGATTGAAATCCCTAAATTACTGTAAGCACTTAGCAAGAGGGAGAAAAGATGGAAGTACGTGTCGACATCACTAGTCCTAGCAGTCCGTGAGAACTCATTTTCAGCAGGAAATGGGGGACCTCAGTATTCCTGCCTGAAGACCACATCAACACAGCCATTGTTGCCAGTGACTCTCAATAATAACAAAACAAAACAAAAAACACCAGCTATTTTCAAACCTTTAGTTTGGTCGTGGAAATCAGATGAGTATAAGTCAAAACAAGGCAGCACCTTTTTGGCAGCTTGCTTGTGCTGCTCTGATGTGTTATATTAAAACTGCCCATTACAGTTCTCTGTTTGTAGGCATGAATAATTCTTTCTTCGGAAGCACCGCTCCTCCAGGGTAGCAGAGAAAGAAATGTTTTAACGCTTTGTAATTGTCATAAATATCCTTTATTCAAAGTAATTGTTAGGTTATAGCATGTTTTGTTAATATTCTAGAGTCTATGGAAATTTTGTCTATTACCTGGAAATTTAATCCTTAATTTTTTAAGGATTAAAAATGTAAAAGTATCTCATCATTTTTAGATTGAATTCTAGATGAGAATTTTTTGTCTTGGTTTAAAAAAAAAACCCCTGTAAACAGAATTTGTCAACTCTTTATAGTATTTTATATCATCATATAATTCTTTATATTCAGTGGCACTATTTAATTTTGTAAATAAAATCTTAAGTTGAAAGCTTAAATTTAATTTCATGTGCAAAATGCACATCGATGCTTGTTTGTTTATTAACAATTTTTTAAAAGAATTTATGATATTTGTACTATACTATAATTTTCCTTATAATTTTAAACATGTGTGTGTTTTATATAAAAATATATATATTTTAAACATTTTGTGTGTTTGTATACATACATACATAAAAATTATCTCCACTGGGTAAAACAAAATAATTGAAACAAAAATTATGCTCATTTTTTTTAAAAAAAGTTTTCCCTTTTTTAATTGCTTTTTTTTTTTTTTTTTTGCATATGCACTTTTAGGAGATGAGCTTATGAAACTCATGAATAACGGAGTGGTGCAAGTTTAAAAATTATTATTTTAGTTGCATCTTTCTTCTCTTTTAAAGCCATAAATGACAGAGAGCCCAGTACTTCATAAAGAACACTTCTTTTCATTTGATTCTTACAAACACTGTATTAGGAAATAGATATAAATATTACCCCCATTTTACTGTGAAGGAAATAGAGCTATATTGTAACTTTAAAACTGCTTTCCCAAGGCTGCAATAGCGCACAGTCTGAGGCTGGAGCTGTGAACTCTGAAGGGAGGCTGTGAGTGAGGTCCCCGGAGAGGCCTTCCATGGGGAAGGCCGGCCCTTGCTTTCCCATGTGTTCTAGACTTACTTTCTGTGTGTTAGTTTTCTTGCCTCTGAAATGAGATCTGGTTAGTCATTTTACAGTTTCATCCAAGTTAGTAAACAATAATGGAGTTTTAATTTATTAAGAATTTTGAGCCTTGGGGGTAAAAACTATTTACAGTCTAGTTTTTACCTTCTGTATTTTTGGAACGGGGAAGTGGCTCTTTTCTTTGTCTTAAATGAAAGACAATAAACAAGCTTGAAAAGTACTGGAAGGAAGCAGATGCACCAGGCATCTTCCACAGTTGAAACATGGTGAAGCATCCTCTAATTCTTTTTAATAAACCTTGTTGTGTCAGGTGGAAGACTCGGGATTTTTCTTCCTACATTGCTTCCTAGCTTTGCAATTTCTTCTCACTTGGGAATGAGATCTTTTTTTTTTTTAATGTACTTATTGGTGTGTGATAATAGATATGCTGATTTCTTTAAGACGTTCAATGTTATCAGTGTTCGACTGCTGAGATTAAATTAAGCCATAAATTAGGACGTAACATTTCCTAAAGACATTTTATGTCTTAATCAGTGCTAAGATGAAAAAGATAAATTGCTAACAGCAATAAAGTGAAGAAAATGAAGTGGTGTTATTGCTTAATATTATGCCAGAAAAACAATTACTTGTTAAGTACATGTAAATAAGTCTAGTTAGTTACCAAATAAAGGTAAAGGCTTTAGCTTATTAATATAATTCCTTGTGATCTTGTGTAACCTAGACCCAAGACTTGTTGGTGCTACCGTTACTTAATCAACACTTTGCCTTTCTTTCCAGAAATACTTAAGAGCAAGTTTTATCTTTTCACAGTACTGTGCAGGTACTTCACAGGGGTTGTGGGCCATTGCTTTCATCTCTTACTACATCCCTGCCAGCCCTTGGGGAGAGTGTTTCTTGTCCTACGCTCAAGTGTCACTGCTTGCACAGACCCCTTTTCCTCTCTGTGGTCTAATTGATGCCTGCTCTCTAAGAGCGTTCTCTCAACATGACCCTCAGAACACCTTTTCCCTTTCACCTCAAAACTTTTTCTCATATACGTCCCCCTTTGTTTTTGTTTTTGTTTTATTCTGGATTTTAGGCCCATTTACTGTGCCCCAACTGACTCAGAGGAAACCACAGTAAGGTTACCTAGTACTTTCTCCAGGAGAAATCTGTGCGCTGATGTTGAGCCCCTTTCTACCTTTGGTTCTCTCTCTCTTTCACCCTGCAGATTGTGCTGCCTTACTTGAAATACATTTCTATAACCTACATGTCGAAAGGACTGCAAGTTCTCTCCTGCCAGACATTCCCTTTTACCGCCTCTCAACTTCTTCACTCTTCTCATTGACAGGTCTCTCTGGGGTGTGGATTCTAACCAGCTGGCAACATCTAGTACTAAGTTCCTTTCTTTCACTTGTCAAATGAGAGTGAGCCTTCGAACCAAATGTGTCTTTTGAGACACTTCTTGTTTTATACGTGAGATATGGGTGTCCAGAGAGACTTCGCCTTGGGACATGCAGCAAGTGAGCAGTGAACCTAGGACCAGTGTCCTGGTGTCCTGACTCTTAGTCCATCCCGTGGCATGTCCCCTCCACAGTCCTTCCACTTGGCATCTGGGCCGAACCTCTGCAGGCTCAGCAGATTTGGAAGCCTGATGCCGGCTGCTTTTAGAGACAGTTCAATAGATGACCAGCCCGTTCCAGTAGATCATCTTTTATACAGCCCATATCAACACTGAGCTGTTACTGATTTCTATCAAAGTCACAAAGAACAAAAAGCAGGAAATTTGACTAGACAAATTGCTACATTTCTGAAATTAAAAATGAAAAGTAAAAGACAAAATTAAAAGGCAAATGGTCAAGTGGGAAATACAAAATTTATGCTAGAAATGGTTAGAATCTTCACAGTTTGGCTCTTAAAAAGAAGATAAACACACCAGAAAAAAATGGTAATAGGACGTGTAACAATGGAATTAGACAATTCACAAAAGAAGACATAATAAATGCCATGTGAAGAAAAGATCAACCTCTTTGTGAGGCAAAGAGAAACCATTTTGTGCTTATCAAATGGGAAAATATTTTGAATTATGTGTATAGTCCTGTTGGTGAGGGTGAACTAAAACATTCTCTCACATATGCTGGTCCTGGAAGGATTAATTAGTTATTGAATTATGATAAATACATACAGTGGAATTATATGACCATTAAAACTGTCTTAAGAGAATTTTATATTGAAAATGGTCACAAATTAATGTGTAATAAGTTAAGTGGAGAAATGTTACCGAATAAACAATATTCTAATTTTTAATTGACATATATGTAGATTTTTAAAAAATCTGTAAGGAAATACACCTAATCTTAAAAGTGTTGTTCATTGAATGGAGGGATTGTGACTGATTATTCTTTAATAAATGTTTTACACTTTCTAAATTTTCTGTAATGAAGTGTAGTACTTTTGCAATTTAAAAAAGAAACAAATTAAACATTTTATAAAAAGGATTGGGACCTCACCTTCAGATCACACAATCTTTGCAGATCTGCTGGTTCTTGTCTGACCTTTTAAAAAGCTGTCGTCTCCCACTTCGTGGTTTGTGGAGTGTGTCTCTGTAAGGAGGTAAAGGCCACATGGCAGCACGGTGAGAACAGACCCAGCCCAGGAGCTGGGACCACCGCCGTGCTGCCTGTGTGCACACGGCAGCCTAACCAGGTCTCCGCCCCTCCCTGGGGGATTTCTTCATTGACCGAGGCTCCTAGTTTCTCTATGGCCCAATGCTGCTCTAAAATTGGACCAGTCTGATTTTTTCCTAAGCTATTTAACACTCTCCTTTTCTTTTTATGTCCCCTTTTATAATCTCATTGATCCTAGGTTGGGAGGCCAGACCCACTTTACAGTCTGGCTCCAGGAAGTTTTGTTGTCCATGGTAAAACAAATAAACAAACGAAAACCTTTGTAGATACTTTATAAAACTTTCAGGGAATCACTTTTTCCAATCAGGTGTATTATTCTCTGTTACAGCTCTTTCATACTCATGCATCCATTTTTAAATTCTAGACCAGGCACCAGCAAACCTTTTCGGTAAAGGACTAAATAGTAAATATTTTAGGCTTTGTGGTCCACACAAAGTCTCTGTGATGTTTCCTTTTAAACAACCCTTTTAAAAGATGTAAAATTCTTAGCTTGCAAGCCATAAGCAGGCCATAATTTGCTGACCTCTGCTCATAACCTTAGAGGAACAAGAAATTATTTTGTCATACCTAGTGATACTTGCAGACTTGTTTTTCTCTTTTCATATTTCTAGGACAAGTCTTCAAACTATAAATAAAGTACCTAATCTTTTAGGATGACAGAATTTATGTAATGGGTAACCAAAAGCACATTATTTTGTTCAGTTCTTCAAATGCCTGTATGACCAAAAGCTCAAATATCGAATCTGCATTATAGTACTGTTTTAAGTTGTTCATTATATCATGTTATATATACTATTCCTGAAAATATCTTAGAATTCTACATTTGGTTGAAGACTCAAAAAGTTGACCCTCATACTTTCACAGGGCCGTATCCAGTTCTCTAAGCTTTCCTTTCTACTCAGAGTGGTTAAGAGCACAGATTTTATAGTAAAATGGCCCCGGCTCAGTCATTATCAACTCTGTGTCCTATTCCAGTTGGTTAAATGTGCTAAACCTCAATCTCCCCATCTCTAACGTGAGAACAATAGTAATGTGTTTCTCAGGGTTGCTTTAAGTGACCAAGGAGATCAACTGGTCACACCATCTTATTGGCACAGCCCTTGGCACATAGGAGGCACTCAGTTGATATAGGAGTATTATTATTATTCCCTTTTGTTTTAGAAACCTAGTAAGTGTTTCTTCTCAGGAGCTAATTATAATCTCAAATAGTAGTCAGTCCCAGGAAGTGTTTTTATAACGCTAACCCACAGCTCATTGATCTACTCTGGAATTTAAACCCAGTCTGCTGAACCTGTAGTCCCTTCTTTTTCTTTAATCCTCATTAGACATTAAAAAACACCCCCTGAAGATTGAAAATAAAATTTTACTTCCTTATTAATTCTGATTCTGTTAACCTTTTGCCATAAATCTGACTTCCCTGTGATTTAGTTATTTTTATGTTTCAACTTTACCCTTACTGTGCCCTTCTGCAGTTGAAGAGCAAAGAGCTGGACACAGTACTCTGAACAAGAATATCTTCATCCTTTTACTCCATTCAATAAATATTTACAGAGCAGTGACAATGTGCTGAACACAGTATCTGTAGCTGGATATACTGCAGTGAACAAGACCAAGCCCCTGCCCTCATGCAGCTTGCATTCTAGAAGGAGAGGTAGACAGACAAACTGTAGAGGAATAAATTTGATACTTGTTGGCAGTGTTTTGAAGAAATTGGAATGGGGTCAGGAGCTAGCAGGTGACTAAGTTTGGGGAAGGGATGTTTGAGCAGGATGATCAGTGCAGGCCTCTCTAAAGAAGGCAGTTGAACTGAGGCTTGCATTGTTGGAAGTTAGCCATGCAGAAAGCTACGGGGAGTGTTCCAGGCTAGTGAACAGCAGTGGTAAAGACTGTGAAGTGGGAACTGGCTTGTGGTGTTTGAGGAATGGGAAAAAGGCTGTATATGGCTGAACTCTGGTGGTAGGTAGTCTGTGAGATGTTGGGAGAAGGTATGGCTAGAAATGAGGGCAGAGAGGTAGGAAAGAGCCAGAAACCACAGAGCCTTGGCAATGTGGAACATATTCTAACGATGATGGGAAGCCATTGGAGGGTTTAAGTCAGGGAGTGAAATAACTTGGGTTACATTTTTGAAAGATCACTCTAGCTACTGTGAGAATGGACTCAAGGGGCCAGGAAGTTAGGCAGGCAAGGAAAAGTGAATAGAGAAAATGGGAAGAGAGTTGCCAGGAAGACAGGAAGAAAAAGAGGAGAGAATTTTCATGGAAGCCCAAAGAAGACAGTCTGTCAGTATGGGCAGAAGAGAGATGGGACTGGGCAGCATTGACTAATGGATCTGGCAGTATGGAACTTATTGGCAACTTTGCTCAGAGCCCATTCATTCTCTCGTGGGAGGAGAGAATGGCGTGTGAGGCAACTGGGGTAACAGTAAATGTAGATGAAAGGAGTATCACTGGGTGGAGAAGCCGGGGGTTAAGGGAGTATTTTTAAGGCATGTTTGTGTTTTAATTGGAATGATCCTGCAGGAAGGAAAAATTGATAATGCAGGAAAGTGGACCATTGCAGGGTAAAAGTTCCTGATAGAGAGGGGCTGGGACCTTGAGCTCAAGTAGAAGACTGGCTTTAGGTAGAGATGAGGTTACTTCTTCCCTTGTAACCGAAGGAAAGGTAGAGTATGGATATGCATGGGTAGATTGAATGGCAAAAATGGAAGCATTATCTTCATGTTCACAATCCTTGTGTTTTGCTGGGTCTTTGTGGTATGTTATAGCCTCTACACCTTTTTGTGCTATTGTGCCGATTTATTTATGCAATAATTTTTTTTTGTGCTCCCTCTCTAGGCCATGTATCTCGCTTACAGATCTGTTTACATGTCTCTCTCTGCCACTATACTGGTATCTCTTCAACAGTAGTGGTTATCTTTGTATCTCCAGACACAGCTCAGTGTTTGGCAAGGACTGAGTTGAAGAAATGACAGTTATATCAGTGCAAAGGATTTATGTAACAACTACACAAACATGCAGTAGAAAAGGAAGGTAATTTGAGAATATCAATAAAATTAAGTGTTTGCATTACTTAGAAGAATTAGTATGATTTTTTGAAATTGAATGAATGGTTACTAGAGCTGAGGAGTAGTTAAGAGTAAAAAAAAAAAAAGAAAAGAAAAGAAAGGTACCTCTTCCCTACCACTTGGAGGAAGGTGGGGTTTTAACGGCCACTTTGAGTAGGGGTCAGTTAGTGTAGTGGTACTATGCTGTGATGGAAAGCATAGTTCTTGGTCAGGAGAAAGTGAGACACAGGCGTGTGTAGTAAAAGCAAATCTGCAAATCCTGGTATGGTCAGTATGCTTGTGGGGATCTCAGAGTAGCAGGGAAGTCATGTATTCATAACAAGAGTAAATGTTTTGTTTTGTTTCATTTTTCCACAAGAGTGTTAAAGAAATATGACCTAAGCAGATTTATGGAATGAATGAAGACAACTTTATAGGAAATTTCAGTTTAGCATGTATAGCTCTTTCCCAAATCTTTTTTCTACTTGGTTTGGGAAAAGAAACCACAACAAAACAAAACAGTTAACTTCCCGTTCAACATTATATAGCACATCCTAGATGAAACATGACTTTTCTGAGTTACAAGCTGCCCCTGGCAAAGAGGCTTGTTTTAAGAGCATAATCTCAATGTGTGCCCTGAAATTAATGTTCTGTGGGCACTCCAGATTTGTGTGACGTTCTGTAAGTTATATCCAGCCCAACTGTTCTCTTAACCACTTGCATTAAGTATCATGAAATGAGTTGCCCTGAAAGGATCCATCTGAATAAAGATGCTTTTATGCCTTTATAACTCCTTACTATATGACCCCAGGTTACCTCCGTTGGTATTGGGAGCTTTCTCTCCCACTTTTCACTCTCTTGCTTTAATGGACCGGAGGTCTCCGAACCAGGCTTTCTTTCTCTCTGGGCTGCTAGGTGCTGGCAAAAGGTGCTGCCATCCATGTGGGGGAAGGAGGTGGACACTGGCCTCTCAATCATGTCTCTTCCCTTCCCAGAGGTGGATGGGCCACCAGCTGAAGAAAGGTCACAGCAAGAGCCCCTATCACACAGAGTTTCTTTTCTGTAGATCATTATAATGCTGCCTTCATCTTTCCCCTGGATTTTTATTTTTCAAAACACTTTCCGATGTGTGGCCTCATTTTATGTTACATTAAGCTGACAACCTAACATCTCACCGAGTATCAGCTGGGACTACAATTCGCCCTCACTGTGCTGTGCCATCTTGCCAAGTTCTGTCTTTGTTACTCAGCTCTCATTCAGAAAGGAGTTAATTTGAATTACATGATGCTGTGGTTGTCTCCTTAAAGCTAGCTGCTTGCACACCTTGGGAAAATGTCTCTATGAATGCTCTTGATTCTTGCAGTTATGTGACATTCCTCTTCTCTCTCCTTTTCCTTTTACACCATCATGGGGCCCCTCATGTTAAAATTAAAGCCTCCTGTTCTGCCTCTGCCTCCTCAATGGGATTTTACTCAAGGGGCCCATGGCTTCTGTTTTTATTTGCTTTTACTTGAGAGAAGCTGATACAAAGGCATTTTTGAGTTTAAACATAAGGCTACTGCCGTAAATTAAGAGAACTTTTACATTGCTGGATGTGCCAAGGTTTTGGCTTACTTCCTCAGGAGGGCTTGAACAACTTCAGTTCAGAAATGAAATTCTTGTTCCGGGGTGTGTTGGCGAGCAGTAATGGCAGCATTGGTAGCCCAGTCACACAGGTGGGGTTCGGAAAGGGCGTGTTGCCTTGCACAGCGGTGGCTCAAGCTGGACCTGCATTTTAATGTAAAATTGTAAAAAAATGGGATTTTTTTCCTCCAAAGATTATAACTTTGCCATTGTATTGTTAACTTAAGTACTGCCTCACATTTGCCATGTAACAAAGTTATGTTTTTACTAACATTGAGAACAATATTCTTTTTGTGCTTTCTCCTTTCTGTGTTTCCATTTTCTCAAATCTACACTGTGGATTACCAGATAAACTTCAGTAGGAAGGTGGATGCTGGGTTAAGCAGAGTTTGGATAACACTGTATGAATGGGAGGCTGAGGGTCTGGGGGGCATTAGAGTTGCTCAACAGGTTGAGTGTCTGGACTCCGGTCACTTTGATGTGCATTGGACCCCTGGCTCCTATTTACCCTGCTTCTCTCTGCCTTCATAGCGTATTTGGAAACTATCTTATAGCTAGAACAAAGCCCAGGGAAATCTCTTCTCTTACAGTTTTGGTTATGTTCTCACAGTTTCCATCTAATAACATAGTTTAGAGAGAACTTTTAAAGCTTTTTGAGAACTCTAGAGATTCTTATTTTGTCTTCGCCTACAGCCAAGGTAATTGAAGCATTGTCAGTCTATTTCAGGGGCTTCTTCAGGTAGAATGTGATACTGCTTGGAATGTTCACACAGACCAGAGGGAACACATGTGCAGCTCTTCCTGGCATTGTAATTCTGGTTCTGTGTGTGATGAAAATGAAATGGAATTTTAGCCTATAAGACACACCAAGGCTAAGTAATAGCCTTTCTTATAATTTTCAAAGTCTCCTCTGATTTTCAGTCTGGTGATTTTTTCATTCCCTTCTTTAAAGAAAACCAGATTCCTTAGCCCTTCCCTTCAGTTGCTGAAATAGATTCACACAGAGTTTGAGGGCAAGTGAACTAGGCCAGAGCCCATGCAGAAGCCAAGAGCCACATTTCTTCCCTCCTTTAGTCCCCTGCTTTGCCTGCCTGTGCATTTCCACCCAGGGGAGAGAGACCAGAGATGATCCTGTGAGGAGAGTATGGGAAGAAACTGAGTCAAATTAGTGATGCAGAAAGGGGAGAAAGTGTTTGTAAATGAGTGGTGAGATTTGATACCATTCTCACTGCCAGCCCTGCAATTCTCTTAAAAAAAAAAGGGGGGGGGGTGATAGGATAGAGACAGTCAAATCATACAAATAGACTATTTATCAAGCATCCACATGCCCAGAGATGCCTAAAACTCCAGTAAACAGAGATGTCAGATGACATATGTGGGTAAATTAATATGATATTCAAATCAAAGTAAAACCAAAAATATTTTAAAGATGGTAAGGTCAGGAAAGCACAGCACTCACAAATACATCACTTCTGCACGTGCCCCCCTCTCTTACATGTGTATACATTCAAGCAGGACTGACAGTGAATCTTTTTGAATCACTGATTCCTTCCTAGTAGAAGGCATTTGAGGGAACACAGGCAGTAGCATACTGACCACATGCTACTTTTTCTTAGGTCCCTGCACCTACTTGTGTCTCACCTAACTCTGGAAAGCATCCCTGTGCAGCAGGGGGCATTCTCATTGTTACAGATGAAGAAATTGGGACTCAGAGAGGTGACAGTGTTAACAACAACAAACCATAGCAGTGCCACATTCCAAAACCAGGTCTGCCTGACTCCAAAGACCTTGAGTGGGTCCTCTTTCCACTTGAAACTGCTGTCTCGCTGGAAAATGCTGACATCTTTACCTGATGTATTTGCAGCATGTTTGCTCGGTTTGAGACAACTTGGTGATTCTTAACTGACTCCATGAGAAGAGGAACTCCTGTCCAGGCTTTACAAAAAAACCCCCAGATATCCCCAGTTAGGATTGCTTTCAGTCTCACTTTCTTAACTATAATCAGCATTGATTCTTTTTTATTCCCTGATAACATTAAGTTATGATAACATTAGGGTGACAGAAAATAAAATCAATAAATGTATCTTACTGCTTAATAGATCAGTAAAATGTGAGAATTGGCAACAAAGTAGGTCTTATCTAAAAAGTATTGACAAATACAAAGCGCAGGCTTTAAAAGCATTTCAGATAAAGATAACTTTTTTTTGCTAAGCGAGCATTTTTAGGTGTAAAAGAAAATACAATCTTGCTTCTGAGCATCTTATTATCAGCATGTTCTATAGATGAAAATTAGCTCTTACAAAAGAAGCCATGTGTTTTTAATTTTATTCAGGCCTTACATCTAGCACCAGAGTGGGTATTCGGCAAAGGTTATATTATGGACTAAACGTTTGTAACCTCCTAAAAATTTATGTGTTGAAACCATAACCACCCCCAATGTGATGGTAATAGGAGGTAAGACCTTGGGAGGTTGTTAGATTTAAATGAGGTCACTACTGGGTGGAGTGGGCATGATGGAATTCGTGTCCTATAAGAAAAAGAAGAGACCAGAGTGCTCTCTCTCTGTCTTTCTCTGTCTCCTGCCATGTGAGGATGCAGCAATAAAGTGACCACCTGTAAGCCAGGAAGACAGCTCTCACCAGGAACCAAATTGACTAGCACCTTGGACTTCCAGCCTCCAGAACTCTGAGAAATAAATGTCTTTTGTTTCAGCCACCCAGTCTGTAGCATTTTGTTATGGCAGCCAAGCTAAGACAGGTTAGTTGAAATGAATCGATCTCAGTCTCTAATAAAATGTTGTCACCTTTCAACTACTTCATTTTGCTTCTGTTCCTTTTACCTCTGAATTGCTGTACTCTCCTCTAACCTTGACTGTCATCCCCAGTGATTAGAGAAAGAAAGCACAGATTAAGGCTTCTCTTATCCTTTCTCCAACTTCTGCCTCAGTGGTGTTCATGCCATTTCAGGAGCCCTTCCACTTTAGAAAAGGCATCTGTCTTTGTTGTGGATCTCTGGTCCCCAGCCCTTACTAATCATCTTCAAAACTCCACGCATCCCAAGTGTCACCTCACTTACGCCTGGGCGTCTTGGGCAGGACCTTTCATGGTGGTGTTGCCATCTCTACCCTCTCTGCATATTTTTAAAAAATTACTCTTTAGAAGTTTCTATTTAAAAGCTCCAAGGGAAAATTAGGTAGAGTGATAACATTTTCATAAGATTATTTGCCATATTGGCATTGAGGCAGAGAAATCTGTTAGAAAAACTGTTTGCTCTTTTCCCATGTGCGGATGTGCTGTCTCTATTCTGAAGCTGTCATGTGTTGTAATAACTGGTTTGACACTTATCTTTTTTAATGCAAAGAGGAAATTGTCAGAGTTTGTGACAATAGAATAGATCCTTTGTTATTTGTGTTATTTTCACTTGAAAGTTTTTTTTTTACTCTCTTTGCCCTGATAAAACTGAAGTTTATGCAGTAAAAGATGATGGCATGACATGAAATGCAGGAATTTGGACAGTATCAGAGCAGAGCAGGATTCAAATGAATCATTAATTGGTATTTTTTAGAACCAGTGTTTATAAGCAAAGTTGTCAACTCAGATCACAGCCTAACCTCGTAGGATCTTGGTACTTTATCAGAATAATTATTTATCAAGGACTTGAACGTATCTTCCTGGAGTGCTTAAAAGTGTTCTTTCCATGCTAGTTCATAAGCATATCCCACACCCTGGCTTCACTCAGGCCTGCATTCATTCATTGTCAGGGTGTAAGGAGGGAAGATGTAGCCTCACTGGTACACTGAATTATGCTTTTAATTTTACATCCCTGGGAGGAATTTGCGATCAGATTATTCTGGCCTTTGTATTGTGCTGCTTTGAGAACAATTTCCAAAGTGCCTAATGGTTAAGCTTAAAAACTACTTTCATGTACTTTCAGTGAACCTTTGATATTCAACAGTTAGATTATACAGAGTGAAAAACACAATGGCAATCCCAAATTAATTTTCTCCAACCTGTCAAATGGATTTTCAGGAAATCAAATGAGCGTTTCCAAACTTGCTTGCTAGTTCACATTATTTGACGAGTTAGAGAAGGCCTCTTGGAGTTTACTGCCAAAGGATGGACTGGGGATAAGACCACTGAATCTGAATCATTTTGTTTCCAGGCCTGGCCCAGCCACTGCCTCTCCCAGGGACCCACAGAGAGTTTCTATGTAATTTTAGGACTCAGTTTCTCTTTTATTCATTTTAGTGGTTGAGCTAGACTCTGTCTCAGGTCTCTTCTCTGCCCTAACCATCTGTGATTCAAATTGGGAAGTATGGCAGCAGCTTTTGGTCAAAAAGCAGCAGGAACATAGGAGATCACAGCCATGCTAATCTTCTGAGAGGCAAAGAGTATTTCCTGTTAGAATAACTTCATTCTGAACAATCAACAGATATTATGTTTCTATAAAGATGCTATGCTTGGTGCTGTGGGGCAGGATGAAAAAACAAAAACGGTCATTTTGACAGAGAAGTGAGAACTTATGGATGAGTCAAGACAGCATATGATGTGTCAGATGAGTGTTTTGTATACTAAGTGTTGAGAGCAGGGGTTGGAACGCTGAGGGTGGCCCTCAGAGACTCAGAGCTGCAGAGCAGTCGTATGCCACATGCAGGCAGTGGCAGGAGCAGAAGCAGGTCATGGGACACGGAACCACAGACTTCTGAGCAAAGATTGGGAGGGCAGTACAGAGCTAGGCTGCAGTCAGTGCTTTCCTTTTAATATTTATTTATTTATTTATTTATTTTTAGAGAGTGGGGAAGGGAGGGAGAAGGAAAGGGCAGAAACATCCATTGGTCACTCGTCATACACACCCAGACTGAGGACTGAAGTGCAACCTAGGCATGTGGTCTGACTAGAAATCGAACGAGCAGCCTTTTGGTTTACAGAACAGATGCCCAACCAACTGAGCCACACCTGTCAGGGATGAAGTGTTTTCCTTTTAAATGTAACCATTAATGGGAGATTTTTCTGAGACTAAAGTATTACTGTTGTAGAAAATTTGGAAACTAGAACAGTGTCCATTAAAAATCACCCATAACCTCACAATCCATAAATCATTACTTTGGTCTTTGATCTATTTCTTTGTGATCATGTGCATGTTTTCTTTTTAAAAGTGAACTCCAGATCATATTATATATGTTTTATGTCCTTTTTTCATTTAATGATGCATTATTTCATTATATATGTGTCCTAATTTGATTTTTTTCTATATTGAAGTACATATAGATTGTTTGATACTGTGAATAATGCTGTGGTCACTATTCCTATATGTTAATTTTTACTTATTTTTATATACAAAATTATCTGATATTTGAGATTTCAAAAAATACTTATACTTTCATATAGAATTTAATGTGACAGTTGAAAGGTTTGAACTTTAAATTGTAGACATTAGATACTGTCTAAATTTTTTAAATCATAATGTTGTATCTTAGGAAAAAAATTAGAGGATGGCTATAACCTGGGATAGGTAGGAGTGTCAAGAAAGAAGACTGTAAGAACTGATGCTGGTAACAATTCATCGATTTATTTATTTATCTGAACCAGGAACAGTGCTGAACCCTGGGAATGAGGATGGCTTGGATTAAAGTCACCGTGAGCTCTCCCTGGAACCACTGCAGTAGTCTCTTAACTGGTCTCTCTGTTTGCGTACTTGTTCCCCTTCATTTTCCACCCAGCAGCTGTGGTGTTCTTTTTAAGACATTAAGTCAGATCATGCACATAACCTGTGCATAGGTTAACATAATAGGTTTCCCATTATACCCTGGGTCAGACCCCCAAAACCTTAACATGGATGCTGCACTGCCCATTTATTACCTCCAACTTTACTGGCCTTTTTTGCGTTTTCTAAAATGTTCTGGGTTTTTTTCTACCCTAAGGTTTTCCCACATGCTACATTTCTTCCTAGAATGAATTTTCCCAATCTTTCCCCAGTCTTCACCTGGCTACCTCAGACTTACCGTTAGTAGTCTCAACTCAGTTTTCAATACCTTAGAGAATCCTTTTTTAAAAATCCTCACCCAAGGATATGTTTATTGGCCTAAAAGAGAAAGAGGCGGGTGGGAGGAAGGGTGGGAGAAACATTGATTGGTTGCCTCCCATACACACCCCAACCAGGGACCAACACTCAACATAGGTATGTGCCCTGACTAGGGATTGAACCTTCAACCTTTTGGTGTACAGGATGACACCCCAACCAACTGAGCTATTTGGCCAAGGCAAGAACCACCACCCCTTAAGTCCTCATGGAAACCAGTCCTTTACAGCATTTAACACAATCTGTAATGATGCCTTTATTTGTGTATTTATTTAATACATGACTCCCCAACTAGACTATAAGCTCCCCAAGGGCAGGGACCATGACTGCCTTGTTCACTTTTGCTCATTACCTGTCACTGTCCTGAATAAGATAGACGTAGTCCCAGTCTTCTTAGAGTTTATAACCTTATTGAACTTCCATATTGGCTCTGAGGGTAAGAGAAGAATAATCAGAAATGATGAATGTAAGAACCTTAATTTAGATGGTCAGTAGGATAAAGATGTCATTGACAGAAATGGTTAGGCTAAGTCAGATTAGGAGAGAAATGATGGATCCAGTTTTCAACATGTGGAATTTAAGGATTAAAGTGGGCCAACTGGGATAATTCATTGGAAAATCCCAGCCTACCAACACCAGTCTCTTGCCTTAATAAAACAAAGCCTTAATCCAAACCTGTTGTTCATTTTTTATTTGGGGATATTATTCATGAATCAGAGTTCTTGTTCTTTTTTTTCATTGGGGTCCTGGAAGGTTTTTTTTTTCAGACTACTGCATTTATTCTCCTAAATTGCAGATGAAGAAATAGAAAGTATAAAGTCAGCATTTTGGTCTTACTTGAAGGCATGGCATGCTATCCTTTCCATTACTAAAGCCCTGACACCTCCCCATCCCATTTGGAAGGAAAAAAAAGTTGAAACTTTCCTTCTTCCTACCCCAGCAACTGCCATAAACTCCCACTCCAATTATATCGGGAAAAATATCTAAATTATAAATTTGGGGAGATTTCATAGTGTTTTCAGTACTTACTGGGATCCAACCATAGTATCAGGATTGTGATATTAGATTTTGAGTATAGTGCTTAAAGCCATGGTATTTTACAGAATTACAAAGATAAATTTAAATTGAAAGCTGATTTTTGCCTAGAAATATTCTTTGCTCTCTGAAATATGGACTTGGTTGTGAGTTGAGAAGGATTATAGACATTAGCAAGCCAACCCTAGATATAAGTGTATCTCTTCTCATATAATTAGACCTAGCATACTTTTAGAAAATAATGAAAATATGAGCCCCAAACCCCAACTCATGTAGGTGCCTTTTGGCCTTGCATCTATAGAATTTATAAAATTTATCCCTGGACTGGTGGGTCATTTTTCACTTGTTTTCAAGATTGAGTCCACCTTTGAGATGTTAGGTACAATCTGGAAGTCGTGCATAATTTTTTAGAAGTTATTTTAAAAGCCAAGGCATTGTCTTTTGCTGCTTTCTATGATGGTGCCCAGTTCTTCTTTCCAGTATCCAGCTCAGCCTGACACAGTGGTATTGGCTGCTTAACGCTCTGTAAAATGTTATTTAAATATTTCTAACTTATTGTTTTGTGCTGGGTTTTATGGAACATAAATTTCTATTTAGGCCACTAATTTACAGAAGTTTGTTACTAATATCACTGTAGGCTCCATCCATCTAAAAATATTGCTCATAAGCTACACTAAAAATATGTTATATATTTGCACTGTATGTAAACAGTGTTGTGTTTTATTAGTGTGCAGTGCTTTGACTATGGAAATGTTTGTATTGCAGCATATATTTAGAGGGGATAGGAACTCAGGTATAGTGGAAAGACTACAGAAAAGTTAAATCCCTGCAGGATGGGATTTATGGAATTTTTCAGAGCACTTTGCAGGAAATCTATATACAATACCTATATTTTCTACAGAGACAAATTGGAATCTTGCAGAATGCTCTGGGAAGCTGTTATTGCATGTATTCTCCATATTTCTAAGTGGTTAATAAAGGACTGAAATTGTAAATGTATTCATCTCAAAAGAGGCTGTCATCATTGCTTTAATTACCAAGTTTTCACCTTCAAAAATTATTTAATGAATCAGGAATAAAATACTCAGTTATATACTCTTTCTGAGAGTGAAGAAACTTAATTCTAAGGATTGGCATTTTGTTTCTTTCTCTAAGTGTTCTTGAGCTAGAGGAGATGATTTAGGGGATGGAAGGTTTAAGACTTTGGAAGAGTTTTTTTGGATCATTTTGACTGATCCTCAATTACTACAAGTCATTTAAACGAGTTACCTAAAAGTGATCAATTCTGAGTTCTAATTTTTTCCTCCACCAGTAAAAATGAGTAAAAGAATGCAGATTCATTATGACTAAGTCCTAATGATACGAGTTAGTTTTGTTTCTGATGTTCCGATGGCTGATCCCTCTGGCCAAGGCAGCCCAAGGTTAGATAAGGCCCACTAACTTTAATCTTCCTTGCTTTGGTAGCAGCATAGTCACTGGCCATGACTTGGTGAACCCAAAGTTGCTAGTACTCACTGACCATTTGAAAAGATGATGTGTCTCAAAAGACAGACTGATTCAAGTGGCCAAGTAAGCCATCTAGAGAAGAGCTTTTATCACCTTTCAAGGGTATATTGAGATTTGATAACCAGTTTCCTAAATGGAAAATCTTACAACTTGCTTAAAATACATTTGCAGAAAATTAAGGTTATTGGTTCTGCCCCTAAAATAGTGATGCTGTGGTAAGAAGTTTACTATCCTGTATTTGTATGGTTCAGCAGAGCTCCAAAGCCATCATCTGTGATGAAGATTTTTTTTACAGACAACTCCCACCCAAAGAATTTAAATGTAGCAAATGAATCTTGGAAAACTGCTCCCTTTCTAATTTACTGCTTCGTTCAATGCATGTTAAGGAAGAAACAGTGAATCATATAACTGAATGTGATTTTTTAAGGCCTCTGAGGTGGCACTTTCCAGTTGGTACTCACTGGCATTTTGCTTGGCCTGTTGATCTGAGGCAGGAGGTCTTCCAGAGCTCATTTCTAAGGGCAGGTAAGTGTGAAGGGTGCTTTATTAGCAGTGTGCTCCTCCTCATGCCTTTAGATGGCTTGTGCTATCATCACCTCGCTCTACATAGGCACTGATTCCAGCAACTCCTCTCTTACTGGTTGTCTTTTACTTAGAAACTTCAAAAATGTTCACATTAAAATGATGAAGCATTTTTCAAAAGGTAGTATCTGGGTAATAAAGGTTTTCTAAAAAGAGGCTTTTTTTGAGTTCACAATAAAATGAGCACCTTCTAATCAACATTTATATCCATAGACAAAGCATTGCCTGCAACTCCCGAGCTGTAATCCACCCATCCTCAACCTGTGCTTTCATTTTCCAGACTGAGATATCCTTTGGCTGGATGGAAATCCTGTAGCCAGGACCACAGTTGTCCTCCCATCTAAGCTTGGCATCCTGTCTAAGCTTAGGCCTGTTCTGGGCAGAATGATAAATGTGAAAATTGGACTGCATTTCATGGCCAGGTTCTTTCTTCACTTGTCATTTTCTTTTCTCCCTGGTTATTTCTTCTGTTCTTATAGAAAGGAAAACAAAGCCCATTTAACAACAGCAAAGCACACAGACTGCAGGGGCCTTAAAGATTACTGGCAACAAAACATATTTATGTCTTTAATAAGGGATTGAAATTTACCACTCCTAGATAAATTTTCCCTCTCTGTTCTTTCTTTCTGAAAATTGTTGGTATTGGGTGGAACAATTCGGTCTACAGGATATTACATTAATGTCTTTTGATTTCTGAGGAAATACTTCATAGAGTTTCCTGCCAATAAGGACATTTTGAGATAATTCTAAATACTGGTACACGTGGACAGTTATGAGTTAAATATTAAAATATTTTGTGTGACTTCCAAGTGCCTGAAGGCCGAAAGAGCACATCACATGTAATGAATGCGGGTGGATATGAAAGTTTGCTGAAAGGACAGAGATGTGACCATGGAGTACAGGTGATATATTTCAAGGCGAAAATTGAGTGATCATTTGTACAATCCACATTAAGATCACTTAGATGAAATGATCACATTGCCTGTGTAACAGTCGTCTAACAATGTCTTTCTTGAAAGATGAGGCAGTTACCATGCTACAGATTAGTCAGAGTATTTTTATAGTGGGCTGTGTGATCATTCCTGACCTTCCTTTCCACATTCCTTGAGATACTTGGTCAAGATACAATGTCACAGAGACTTCATTTGGAGATGAGGGATCACAAAGCGCTGTTGAAAGTCAGAATTGGTGAGCCTGGGCCTTGTTCAGAATACTTATCTGTACTCTTCATTCATCCAGCATTTCTGAGTAGACTTTTTTTAGGGGGCAGGGGGTACAACTTTAGATTTTTACAAGCATACAAACAAAAATAGTAGGCCTGAAAATTGATATTTTATTTCCTTATTAAAGAATGGAATTCTTCCTCTTCTTTTTCTTTTTTTTAATGCTTTGACAATCTTCTGAGTCACACATCTATCCTCAGGATTTCCTCTACATAGTCAGGTGTAATTTTGGATGGTTTTAGGGAAGTAAGGCTAAGAGAAGTAGTCAAAAACCTTTGAGGAGGAATATGGAAACTGTATTTATACCTATAAACATTCTTTCACCAAAGTTTTACATACCAAGGTTGTGATATTAATTCATTGGCCATTCTTAAATGTTCGAGTGTAGTCCCTGGCCCTGTGGTGGTGCACTGTACATAGCAGAGGGTTGTCTCCTTTTGGGTTGAATTTTAAAATACTGTCCTTGGGATCCTGGAGATTTAACAGAGGAGAACAGAACATGATTTCTGACTTCAAGGGGCTTACAATTTGATGGGTGCAAAATAATGCTAATAAAAGTAGTGTGTGTTAAGTGAGATAACAGAAGTACAAAAGCTGTGGAAGTCTAGAGGAAGGAGACCAATATATGTAGGGATAATCAGTAAAGACTTCCTAAAAATATTTATATTAGATCCTGTTGTCTGGAAGAATCCTAGACATCTTTCAAGGCCTAATATAAATTTTGTTTTAGGAAGCATTCCCTGATTATCCCTGCAATTGACTTGCCTTCTCCTATATATGTCCTTCGCCTCCCCCACCTCCCACCCCACCGTAACTCTCTAAGTAGAGGAGAGTAGAGAATAAAGATGTAGGAGGCAAAGATGATCAAGTGGTTTACCTTGGGTAATTTAGAAAAATTGTGGAACTAGAACTGAGAGAAGTCAAGAGGAGGGAGAAGAAAGCTTTTTTGATGAGTTGATGAATCTCTTGGACATGTCAAAGCTAAAGTACCAGCAAGATAGCAAAGTGGTTTTATCCAACCAGCAGGTGGAAGCATGGAGTGCAGGGTAGGTTGAATTTCAGTTGACACTGCACAAGCTAAAGCTATGGGTGTGGATGGAAGAAATTGCCTTGTCAATTCTTATATCTCTAACTTTCTGTGACCCAAATTAAACTATCCCTAGCATTCTTCATTCATATTTAAGTTGATATTATGACTTGATATTCTGTTGATAGGGTAGTGATGATTCCTGTGATTTCTACTTTGGATTTATGACTGAGGTATTTACATACAGAGGTATTAGTAGAGCTGCAGATTTTTAGAGACAGATAAATAGTTTTATGTTTGTTTTGTGAAAATGACAGACATTTTCTTCCCCAAGTCTAGGGGGGGGAAGAAACCTTGAGGCAAAAGAAGGGCCTGACAGTTTTTGGAAACCAAATCTGAGAGGGACAAAAATAGAATGAGATCCTTTTCCATAGTATTCCATGTGGGTTTGGGGAATAGTCTTAATAACTTTTTCTGATCTGTATTCCTTTTTTTTTTCTTAAATTCAGAACCACAAATAGGAAAATCTGTCATTTATATTTTGTTTTGATCAACTTGCTCATTAGCACACTTTAATGTGTTTTCTGATTTATTGACTAAAATTTACTGTATTCTGTATATATATATTTGGTTCTGCATGGATTTGTTACTGTTGTTCTTAAATTTTGGTGCTTATATTTATCAGTGATACAGCTTATCAGGGTGAGAAGTGTTCCAGATTTCAGGGATTTTCTAGCTTCTTTAAAACATGATTGAAAATGCCAGATTTTTACATGAGCAGCAGGTATTTCTTTCCATTTCTTTTCTGCCCATTCAGTGGGACCTTTCATTTGGGTCTTAGCACTATCTTGTCCCTTTGGTGGTTCTGTCTTGATTGTTATGTTTTTAAAATGTTGAACCACATACATATAAAGTACATACTCCAATAAAAATATTTTGTCCATTTCTGTAACTGAATTGCATAGAGAAGCATTTTGAAGTTTTAGTTCAAGAACACAAACCAACAACACAAAGAAAAAACCCACTTTGCCTTCTTTAAGAAGCAAAAGAAGTATGGAACTCAGGGTTATAATCGCCTTGGAAGAGGTTCACATCACTACAGATTCTACAGATGCCAAAAGAATAATAACAGAGTATTACGAATAATTTTGTGCTAATAAATTAGACAACTCAGTTGAAATGGACAAATTTGTTGAAAGAAACTACCCAGATCACCCAGGAAGAAATAGTCAGAATAGCCATATGTTTATTAAATAAATTAAAATTTATAGCTAAAAACCTTCTCACAAAGAAACACCAGGCCCAAATGGCTTTACTGGTGAATTCTACCTCATATTTAAGGATGAAATGACATGAATTCTATACAACTCTAGCAGAAAAATTAGAATGAAAGGGAGCATTTCCCAATTCATTGTGTGAGACCCTAATACCAAAACAGACAAAGATATTACATAAACATAAAAAGAAAACCACAAAACAGTGTTATCTACTTTTTCTTCATGACACACAGATCAAAATATTTAAGAACATTTTAGCAAATTGAGTGTAGCAATTTATAAAAAAGGACAATACAGCATAATCAAGGTTGTGAGGGTATTCCAGAAATGCAAGGCTAGCTTAACATTAAAAAATTAATGTAATTCACCATACTAACAAACTAAAATGGAAAAAATCATGTGATTAGCCCTGGCTGTTGTAGCTCAGTAGATTGAGCTCCAGCCTTCGAATTGAATGGTCACGGGTTCGATTCCTAGTCAGGGCACATGCCTGAGTTGCAGGCCAAATCCCTGACTGGGGGCATGTGGGAGGCAACCTATGGATGTGTCTCACACATTGCTGTTCTTCTCCTTCCCTTCCCCTCTCTCTAAAAGTAAATAAATAAATTTTTTTATGAAATCATGTGATCATTTTAATAGAGGCAGAAAAAGAATTTTACGAAATCTAACATCTATTCCTAATTCAGCAACTCAGAAATAGAAGAGACCTTTCTCAAACTAGTGAAGGACTTCTGTTAAAAGCTATGGCTGCCCTGGCTGGTGTGGCTCAGTGCATTGAGTGCTGGCCTGCAAACCGAAGAGTCACTGGTTTGAAATCCAGTCAGGGCACAGGCCTGGGTTGTGGGCCAGGTCCCCAGTAGGGGGCAGGTAAGAGGCAACCACACATTGATGTTTCCCTCCCTCTCTTTCTCTTTCCTTTCTCCTCTCTCTAAAAATAAACAAATACAATATTACAAAAAAACTCCAAACTAATCCATTGAAAAAGAAAAAAAAAGCCTATAGCTAACATAATACTTTATGGTGAAAGACTAGCAACACCAGAACAAGTCAGGGACATTCACTCTCATGACCCCCATGTAGTATTGTACTGGAAGTTCTAACTAGTGGAGTAAGGCAAGAAAGAGAAATTAAAGGCATTCAGATTGGAAAGAAAGAAGTAAAACTTTTTATTTTCAGATAACATCATCACCTATGGATCTATGTAGAAAATCCAATATAATTTACAGAGAAAGCTACTAAAACTAATAAATGAGTTTAGCAAGGGTGCAGAGTATAAGATCATTGTATAAAAATTGTATTTTTGTATAATATCTATAAGCAATTGGCAATTAAAACTTAAAAACAATACCATTTACAATGAATAAAACATTTGAAATAGAAAAAATCTGGCAAAAGATGTGTAAGTCACTGAAAGCCATAAAGCAACGCTGAGAGAATCTAAAGACTTAAATAAATGGAGAAATATACTGTTTTTATGGGCTAACAATGTCAACATTGTTAGGATGTCATTCTCAAATTGATCAATAAATTTAACACAATCTCAATTAAAATCCCAGCAGGCACATCTAAAGAAATTCACATGGAAATGTGAAGACTCTAGATTAATCAAAACAGCTTTGATAAAGAACAAAATTGGAAACCTACCATTAACTGATTTTCAGACTAACTATAAATCAAGACAGGATGGTACTGTGTAAAAGTTGACACATACATCAAATGCGACCAAAGAAGAGGTCTGGAAATAGACCTACACAATTATGGACAACTTATTTTCCACAGAGGTACAAATGCAATTCAATGGAAAAGGGAAGTTTTGTAACAAATGATCCTGGAACAAATAGATGCTCATATTCCAAACCCCCCTCTCACCCAAAAAAGGAACTTCAACTTACATTCCTGGACAATACATAAAAATTAACTCAAAATGGATCATTGATCTAAATGTAAAACCTAAAATTAGAAAACTTCTAGGAGAAAAATGTAAGAAAAAACCTTTATGGTGTTGGCTTAGGTAATGGTTTTTTAAATAAAATGTGAAAAGCATGATTCATGAAATAAAAATATTGATGAATTAAACTTTATCAAGTGTAAAAGCTTTAGCTCCTCTAAAATCACTGTAAAGACAATGTAAAGATGAGCCACAAACTGAAGGGAAATATTTCCAAATCCTATATCTGTTAAAGCACTAGTACTTAGAATATATAAAGAGTGCTTAGAGCTTATTAATCAAAAAAATCCCCAAAACCCAAGAATAAAGGGGCAAAAGATTTTAACAGACAGTTCACCAAAGATAACATGTGAATGCCTAATATATTGCACATGTAAAAATGCCCACTATCATTAGTCATTAGAGAATTGCAAATTAAAACCAAAATGACACACCACTACTAGATTGGCTCAAATTAAAAAGACTGACTGTATCAAGTATTGGTAAAGATGTGAATGAACTGTAACTCATAATCTGCTACTCTGCTGGTGAGAATGAAAAATGGTATAACCACATTGGAAAACAGTTTGGTAATTCCTAAATTGGCAATTTCATAAAATATTAAACATGAAACTACCATATGATTTAACTATTCCACAACTACATATTTACACAAGAAAAATGAAAGCATATATCCATACAAAGACTTACATGATTACAGTAGCTTCATTTGTAATATAAACTAGAAACACTCCTAATGTCCATCAACAGATAAAGGAAGAAATAAGTTGTGATTTATTTATTTAAACAATAAAGAACTGCTGATACATATAACATGGATGAATCTCAAAATAGTTATGTTGCATGTGTTAAAAGATAAACTGAGATACATTAAATTTCTGAAGAGTTTATTTGAGCAAACGTTGATTCCAATGAGGCAGTGTCAAACCACAAGTGTTTAGGAGTACCCCACCAGCAGGAGTTAGGTGCAGGATTTTTACAGGGGAGACCAGGAAGCAAAGCAAGGAAATTAGCTGATTGGCTATTGCCTAAGTGAATGCATTATTTGAGGAAGCCTAGTTGGCTGCTAGTAGCTGGTTGCTCTTCCTAACCGTGAGGCATTTATAGGCTTCGTTTTGCTGACATAGACTGCCAAGGCATTAGAGCCCCTTCAGTCTAGTGGCTTCCTTGTTTGATAATAAGTAAAATAAGCCAAACAAGAACAGTACATACTATATAGTTGCATTTATGGAAATATTTTAGAAAATACAAAATGACCTATAATGTTAGAAAGCCCTACACATTGGGAACAGGGGGCTGGGGAGTGGAGAGATATGGGAGGAGGAAGGATTACAAAGGGGTCCAAGGAAACTTTTGCAGGTGATAGTTATGTTCATTATCTTGATTATAGTGATGGTTTTATATGTCAAAAATTATCAAATTATACACTTCAAGTATATTTAGCATGTTTCACTTAAGCCTCAATAAAGCTGTTAAAAACAAAAACACCACTTGCCTTTCTCTAAGAAGGCGAATGGAATTGTGAAGCGCAAAGTTTTTACCAACCTGGAAGAGACTTAGGATTTGCCCGAGGTGTTCCTAATGGAGACTCCACAGTATGTGGCTGTAAGACTTTCTATGCCATTCCTTCACCCCAGAGGGGAACAGCTTGAGAGTGAAAGTCCTCATCAGGACAAGGGAGATAATTTCCTAAAGAATAAAACTTAATTACTTTTATAGTTAGGTGACAAAAATTAAAGATTTTATCAAGTATTAAGTTATACAGCTTTTTAAAAAGCCCCAACTGTGAAATAATTAGTAACAAATTCCAAGATTTGGCTGAATGTCTATATGATATATGAAGAAACATTTCTTTTTGTTTATTATAAATTCACTAGCTATTAGTTTAAATGTCCCATTGTTCTTATATTACACTAGTGAATTCTTTTTGCTTTTCTCTTGGAAGAAGAAATAAATATGCAACCACAGTGTGTGTAATGATGTTCAGACTAACGTTGTTACCAACCCAAAACCAAATAGCAAAGTGTTGTCAGCTTCCTGGGTAGAAATGACATAAGGGGCAGTCTGGTTTCATCATTTCTCAAATCCAACTGTTTGGTGATTGCTGTGATAACACTACGTTGGAAAGGAAGAAAACACAATACATAAATACACAGAGAAACTCATGTAGAAAAAAGGTTATTTGCATTTTCTTACTTTATACAATTTAGATACACACTCTTGGAAGTTTAGTGTTGAAATGAGAAATCTGTTAACCTATGCATTAAAGTGTAAGCCAACATTATTTCTCTGAAGTAATTATATTAGCATTGACTCGCCACTCTATTAAATAGGCTATTTTGGTTGGGTTTTAGTTGATACCTTTACCATAAGCTAGCTTGTGGTGATCTCTAAAGATGATGAAACAAATGAGACAACACGAAGCTATAGCTATATCCCCGGGATGCTGCAAACCATGATGTACATGGCTGTTCAGGGGGTAACAATAAAATGTCTCTTCTAAAGCACACTACCTGCTGACCTCTACTTTAAAACAATTAGTTTTTGCAAGTATTGTAAATTAAATATGCTTTGTGGAATATGAATGATTCTTTGATCAAAATTATCCATAATTGTAAATGTGATTTTCAACTGTGAAGGTGTATTTATAAGGTTAGGCTACACTTTGTTGTAACAGCAAAAACAAAATCTAAGTAACTTAGCACAACAAAAGTCTTTTTGGTTGACATTACACATGGTCAGGGATTCCACATAGTCTCTCAGGGACTGAGGCTGATGAAAGCACTACTATTTTGTAGTTACACCATCTGGAACATGCAACCTCCTTGGTCACTGGAGAAGGGGAAGGGAGAGTTAGAGAGTCAGACGCTAGTCTTTTTTAGCATTAAATTGACATGTTCTTTCACTCACAACACATTGGCCAGAACCAGTAATGTGTGTGGCTCCACCTGTAACTACAGGTATCTGGAGAATTGTTGGGGAACCCATGGACAGTCTGCGACAAGTAAATGTCTTTGCTATGGAAAGATGGACAGATTTTTACATCACAGAAGATCTACTTTGCCTGGCACTTTTGAAGTAATACCTTTAATAGAAGGCTTAATGTTATGTAATTAAAGTATCCAACTGGTAAGGATGTTTATAAAAAGGCCTTTTTATGTCATAGTTAAATTCTTTTGTATTCTTATTTGTTAATAAGGAGAGGGGAAAAAGAATTAATATATTCTTCAGTTTACTATTATTCATATAAATAGTAAATTGCCAGTTTCCATTTTTCAAATAATCAAAATGACCTTGCTTCTGACCACAAAGAGAGATTTTGTGCGTATGTTTGTATAGAAATATGTGGCTATGTTGAAAATTTGTGATATATTTAGGAAGCAGCTAGTGTGACTTCAGGTATCTTTGGTTAGGAGTTTCTCCTGTTAGGGGTAGCTCAGGTCCAGTTTTTGCTAAGTTTTTTTGTTGCTTTTCCCTCCTGTAAAGTTAAACCATTGAGGAGAGTCTTAAATCATGATAGTATTACCTTGAGCTTTTATTTAGGCCATTTTCTAGGTCTTTGTAGGGGTGGGGAGGGGAAGACAAATAAAATGTGGAAGTAATCTATGGTAGCAATGGCTGGAACTGTTAGAGTCCTTTGGCATTCTTAGGGACATCAGGGAGATTTGTATTCAGAGTATTAAATCCAAAAATATTCAGTCCCAATTGAACTCAGTCATTTGACCTATTAATTTGTAAACTCTAATAAAGGAAAGACCTCATCATCATTTTACATGTAGGAAACTAAAATAGTAGAAAAGAGAATCCTTACAAAAGTTCCAGTTGAAAACCACCTTCTTTTACTGGTGAACAAATATTTTAATATGTTTTTAGGGCTCCTTTTTGCTTGAGATGCTGGTTGCCCATCATTGACACTGCAAAAGCTGGCATTTGAAGCTTCCACTCTGGGACTACAGACTCCTTAGAGTTGTTCATCTTTACCACTCTGGTATACCTTGGACATCCCAGTGTCATCCTCCCTCATATATTATGCCTGTGTGAGTTCCACAAGCACTTACTGAGCGATTGTTAAGTATTACACACCAAGATTTGTCAAATACTGATATGAACAGACATGATTTGTGCCCTCAAAGAACTTACAGGCCAGTTTGGGGAGAGAGACATGTAAATTGATATTTTCAAGTACTGGAGTGCTTGAGGGCTTTATGCTGCACACCTTCTTTTCTCATACATGTATGTGCTTCTAGCTCTCAAATTCATCTCTCTGGTTGAGGCCTCTCCCATGTGTGCCAGCTATTGACTTAAAATCCATAATTGAGTATTTCTTAGACATCTCGAACTTAACATGTCCAAATGGCATTCTTGATTTTCACTCCTCTAATTAGTTATTCTCTATCTTAGTAAATGGCATTATTGTCCACCTCATTTTCTTGGTCTCCAACCCTAGGAGTCATCTTTTTTTCTTCCATTTTTCTTACTCTCCACATTTCAGACCATTGGAAAGTCCTATGGTTTCAACTCTAAACTACATCTTGAATTCATCCAGTCATTCTGTACTGCCACTTCCCCAGGTGACACCACTGTTACTTCCTGCCTAGAGTGTAGTGGCCTCCTAACTGGTCTCTTAGAGTGCCCCTCCCATTAATTTTTCATGTGGTAGCCAGACAAGATAAAAAGTTAAAAGAGATTGAATTACCTTCTATGTTCAGAACACTTCAGTGGTATCTCACCTTCATACTCCTCTAAGGCTTGTAAGCCTATACATGCTTTAGTCCCTGCCTCTACTTGTATCTTCATTGAATGCCTCATTCTTCCTCCCTCACTGAGCTCCACATGATGGCCTGCCTCTTCCCCGGGAACCTACCCAGCTCTTTCCCACTCAAGGGCGTCTTGTCTTTTTCTTCTCTCTGCCTGTCTGTTCTTCTCTTCAGCTTCTTATCTTTTGGATCTTAAATTGTACCTTCTCAAAGTCTTTCCAGATAACTCTACCCTTATCATAGTACTTTATTTCCTTCAAAGTAATTATTTTAATGCCATGCAGTATAATTTAGTGAAAACCTATGGCAAACTGAGTTAGGGGAATGATAAATAAAACACCTGATATTTGAGAAGATATGTGAAAAGAAAAAAAATCAAGGAGGAGAAAATATTTGCAAGTCACATATATCACACAGGATTTGTGTCCAAATTATATAAAGGACACTCAAAACTCAACAATAAGAAAATAGACAAACCAATTTTTTTAAAAAAGGCAAAGATGTAAACAGCAGCTACCTCAAAGAAGATATCCTGATGGCAGATAAACACATGAAAAGATGCTCAACATCATTAGTCAATCGGAACCCCAGTGAGATTAAAAAAAAAAAAAAAAACAACAACCTGGTAACACCAAATCTAGGCAAGGATAGGGAGCATCTGTTATTCTCATTCATTGCTGGTAGGAATGCAAAATGACACAGCCATTTTGGAAAACAGTTCTGTAGTTCCTTAAAAGTTAAACATATACCTACACATGACCCAGCCACTCCACACAAAAACCTAAATAAGAATGTTTATAGCAACATTATTAATAATTTACAAAAATTGGATATAACCCAATACCTATCCTGTTGATATAAAAAATATTCAGACCTGTGGAGAATCTTTATGAGTTTATTTGAGCCAAAATTGATAAAAATTGCTGGGAAGCAAGATCTCAAATGCTCCAGAGAATGACATTTGCAGTTTCTTTTAGGCAGTTGAAATTAAGGAGGGAACATAAGGAAGATTACATGAAGGCTGGGAGAAAGCAAGGAAGAATTGGATTATAGGATAGGTAATAAGATTATATGCTCTCTTAAGGGTGGTTATGCTTATTTCAAAGGTGTGTTAACCCAGGTGCATGGTAACAGTGGACAGGGCTTCCTTAAGGCGAAGATAAACCTTTTACTAAAGAAGTTATGTGCCTGCGTATGACTACCTACTATGACCCAGTTAGAAATTTATGATTAGATCTGTGAGGTTATTTTCAGGTAGATTTATTATAGCACCCCTTCTTTGTCCACAATGTTTTTAAAACTACCTTTATAAAATAATAGAAAGATATTTTTTAAACTTAAAATTTCCTAACAGTGGGATAATTTTAAAGTACTGGGTCAGTACTTTATGACCCAGAGTTCCATGTATGAATTTTAAACTCTTTAACCTGAAAAATAATTAGACTAAAAAGGTAGTGTTTCCCTAATTTTTAATCTTTGTGCTCATCTCTAATAAAACAGCTGTGTCCACCAGAGAATACGAACATTGAGTTAACATTTATCAGACAGTGTTTTGTGCACTAACTTCATTATAGTTTGTCACAATCTGTTGTGCAAATGTTAGGTTAATTTACTTGAAACCCAGACATTTGCTTGAAGGATTTCCATTCTGAAGTACATCAGAGTCATTATTCACTGCACCTTTTGATTGCCTTTGAAAAACTTCCCTGCATTTATCTTTCTATTATCTACCTCCACAAAAGGAAACCACTTTTCAACCTGCTAATGTGTGACCTGTAAGTTTCATGAGACTATAGAATACAGGGTTGGATTTGGAATGCATCCTCAACATTCCTGCACCATTTGAAATTTATCCCGTTTTCTGATGTCTTCTCTTTCCAAAAAGCAACTTGATTTATTTAGGTAATAGTTATTGCAGTTGTAGCATTTTAATTCCCTCTATCATCTTCTCTCTCCATTTGGGATGATATGCAATATGCAGGGGGACATTTGATGTTCCAGTGGATATCGTAAGAGAATGTTGAAGAGCTAAGTAGGGAACATTCTTCATACAAAATATATCCAGTTATCAGGCTGTCCTCAATCACAGGATGGTACTGTAGCTGCAGCTTCATCTACATCATAGCATTTCTTTTAAAACTTGTCATTTAAAAACTATAAAAGCAAATATTTAAAAGCACTCTGGATGTTTACTTTGCTGAGCTTTACTGTTGATTTTGTTGTTTTATGGAATGTTGTAGTGGAGTCCGTTGTTAATCACGTCCTAACCCTATAAAATATGTAACGAGCTGCTGAATAGAATGATGACAGCAGACAGAGAACAGTTTCATTGAATTCATGCAAATGTAGAGGTTTCCCAGAAAGCCATTTTTAAAGTACGAGCTACGTTTTGAAAATAAAACAAAGAGTAACGCCTTGGAGTAGAAATCTGTAATGAAACCCATAATAGCTGAAAGCGTACAATAAATTCTGCAGGGAGAGCTTTCCATTTTGTTCCTTTTCAAATTCTAATACTAAATTCTATTAGTAGTCAGTAGAAAATAATGAGACATGAAGCCCTGCTGGTGTAAAACTATTACTAATCTGTTACTTTGCATAAAATTTTACTCTAACTATTGTCTATGGTCTTCCTATGAAGGACCTGTTACACGCTTTCTAGCTAAACAGATGAGACCTATTACCCATCTCCTTTTAATGAATGGTGTTGGAATTTGCAGTCATTGCACTTTTTTACAAGTTGGGAAAAGAAAGGAATTGCATGCAAGGAACACAAGGGTGTTTACTCCAATCAGAGATCAGTATTCTCATGTGACTTTAGTAATTGAAATCCTTTGCATTGTGTTAGTTCACTTTAAGGAAAAGCAGAAAGGCATTTTTACTCTTATTTTAAAGATAGGTATATTCTAAAGTGATCACCTTCCTACATCTAGGTCACATTGTTATTTTACTTTTAATAATTATAACAAGAAATTATCACTTCCTCCCCTACAAACTGATCTTGCCCTTGCCTCTCCTGTTTCAGTTCATTTTGTTTCTTGGTCACATAGACTTAAAATTTTAAGTTAGCTTTGGTTCTTTTTCTCTTCATATGTTTAAGCAGTTGCCAAGTTCTTTTGATTCATCTTTCATAATTTCTCTCATATTGTCTCTTTTCTATTTCCGTTGCCAGCATTCTAGTGCAGGCCATTATGGACTCATGCCTAAATTATTACATTTTTAATTGGTTTCCCAACCTCCAATTAATTCCTTTCTAATCTACCCTGCATTTTACCAGTAGATTTATCTTACTAAAACATGACTTTTCTTATGCTTACCAATTTGAAAGTTTTGAAGTGATTGCAAAAATAATTGAAGCTATTAGTATTGTTAAGAGATATCATAGTATATTGGCTTTGGAACCAAGTGAAGATGGGTTGGAATCTCAGATTAATCCCATAGTAGTGGTATGATCTTAGGGACTGAGTTCTTCAACTGAAAATGGTTATTTTAAGGAGTTCTTCAACTGAAAGTGGTCCTCAATTTCTTCAGCTGAAAATGGTTATTATAAGGAGTAACCACAATGTGTGAAGAACCTAGCTTAGTGGGCTCAATTAATAATGATAGTTATTAATAAAAGTCTTATTGCTGTTATTATTATCTTTAGGACAAAATGGAGAAAGGGAACAGAGATTAGAAGATGGAACCAGTGGTGATCCCCTCAATTAGAAATCATAAGGGAAAAGAGTCTTTCTTTATTGGCAAGTGCTTCCAAAAAGGGGGGGGGGGGTTTATATTTTGTATTTCTTATAATGTTTACATTTTTTATATATATCTAGGTCTTAAATAGACTGTATATTGTAATTTTTCAGATACGTGACTAAGATTTCTTTGTTTTTTAACAATATTATGTTCTTTATTTTTCTTTTTCAAAAAGTATTTTATTGTTTATTATTTATTACAATTGTCCCAATTTTCCCCCTTTGCCCCCTCCACCCAGCCCCCCACTTTCATAGTCAATCCCATCCTGTTGTCCACGTCCATGAGTCCTTCATATGTGTTCTTTAAGTAATCTCTTCACCTTCTTTCAATCAGTCCCTTACTCCCCCTTCCCCTCTTACAGCTGTCAGACTGTTTCATGATTCCATGCCTCTGGTTCTAACTTGCTCGTTAGTTTATTCTGTTCATTAGATTCCTGTTATAAGTTAGATAATATGGTATTTGTCTTTCATCAACCAACTGGCTTATTTCACTTTGCATAATAGTCTCCAGTCCCACCCATGTTGTCCAAAAAGGCAAGAATTCCTTCTTTTTTCTGCTGTATGGTATTCCACTGTGTAAATGTACCACAGTTTTTTTATACACTCATCTACTGATGGGCACTTAGGCTGTACACAAATCTTGGTTATTGTAAATAGTGTTGCTATGAACATGGGGGTACTATGTTCTTTTCAATTGGCATATCAGGATTCTTTGGGTATATTCCTAGCAGTGAAATCCCTGGTCTAAAGGCAGTTCCATTTTTAGTTTTTTGAGGAAATTCCATACTCCTTTCCCGAGTGGCTGCACCAGTCTGCATTTACACCACCAGTGCGCTAGGGTTCTTTATTCTCCACATCCTCACCTGCACTTGTTGTTTGTTGACTTATTGATGATAGCCATTTTGGCACAAGTGATGTGATATTTCATTATGGTTTCAATTTGCATCTCTCTGATGCCTAGTGATGTTGAGCATCTTTTCATATGTCTATGGGCCTCTGTATGTCATCCTTGGAAAAGTGTATGTTCAGGTCCTTTGCTCATTTTTTAATTAGATTGTTTGTCTTCCTGGTGTTGAGTTACATAAGCTCTTTATATATTTTGGAGATTAAACATTTGTCTGATATATAATTGGCAAATATGTTCTCCCATGCAATCATTTCCCTTTCATTTTGATGCTGGTTTCTATAGCTGTGCAGAGGCTTTTTAATTTGATGTAGTCTCATTTGTTTAGTTTTTTCCTTTATTTCCCTTGCCCTAGGAGATATATCAGTAAAAATATTGCTACGTGAGATATTTGAAATTTTAATGCCTATGTTTTCCTGTAGGATTTTTATGGTATCATGACTTATATTTAAGTCTTTTTTTTTAAATTTTATTTTAATTGTTGTTCTTATACAGTTTTCTGTCTTCTACTCCCATCCCATCCCACTGCCCCAGCCCTCCCCAGCTCCCTCCCATTTCCAACCCCCCTCCCCCCAGCTATTGTCCATGTGTCTTTCATACTTGTTGCTCTAAACCCTTCCCCTTTTCCCTGGATATTCCTATCCCTCTCCTCTCTTGTTCTCAATTTCAGTGTCTTTGGTTATATTATGCTTGTTTGTTTGTTCTGTTAATTAGGATCCTGTTAAAGGTGAGATCATATGGTATTTGTCTTTCACCTCCTGGCTTATTTCGCTTAGCATAATGCTCT
>PVKU01005755.1:0-54679 GCA_004027475.1 Anoura caudifer
ATATATTTTGAAGAAGAAACCCTTGTCTGAGGTATTGCTGGCAAATGTGTTCTCTCATACAGTTTGTTCCCTTTTCATTTTGATGATGGCTTCTTTAGCTGTGCAGAACCTTCTTAATTTGATGTAGTGTCATTTATTTTTTCTTTATTTCCCTTGCCCTAGGAGGTACATTGGCAAAAATACTGCTACGTGGAATATCTGACATTTTAATGCCTACGTTTTCCTCTAGGACCTTTATGGTGTTGTGACTTATGTTAAGTCTTTCAACCATTTTGAGTTTATTTTAGTATGTGGTATAAGTTGGTGGTCTATTTTCATTTTGTTTTGCATGAACTGTAACAGAATAACCATAAAAATATAATAAATAAATAAATGCAATAAAATGAAGGAAGCTTAAGAGATATAAGGGCCAAACAAACAAACAAACAAACAAAAACTCATGGACAGGGACAGCAGTGTGGTGATTGAGGGGTTGAGAGGAGGGTGCTGGGTAGAGGTGAAAGAGAGTAGGAGGGATTAATGGTAATGGAAAAGATACAATAAAAAGTTCTCCATGAAATCCAGACATGGAAGCAAGTCATGGGACAATGGCTGAGGATCAGATTGATCACTGCCCATTGGAGAAAACAACCCCCAAGCAAACAGTTACTTTACAACACAAACAAGGACTAGCCATGTCCCCTTCAAGGAAGGACTCTGCCTGCTACTAGGATGGTGTGGTCAGCAGGCAGCCTGCAGCCCTTCACTCCTTCGGGGTCTGCCTCAGCTGTGGCGTGTCTCCTTGCCCAGTATCACACCCTTTCTGAGTCAGCTCACAACTGTGGGGAAGGGAAGCCTGTGCATTTCAGAGGCGCAGGGCACTCTTACAGGAAAGCCCACTTTCCAGAGTTCCCACGCCTTACGGACAAGGCTGCATCAGACCTGACTTGCATTTCATCTTCTTTGTCTGTTCGTTGTTACTTCACCTGTCATTTCACGTGTGTTTATTACAAATGCATACTTAGTACTTCAATTTCCCCCTCAGCCTTTGCTTTTAGAGAACCTTACTTACCAGGTTACAGTTGGTAATATAGTCATGTGCTGGGCAGGTTCTCAAACAGGCCTAGCATGCTGCCACCTCTGGGGCTTTGCACATGCTCTAAGTGAGACCTTTGCTGTTTACTCTAGCTAAAATGCAGTGCCCTGAATTATCTGCTCCCTCATTACAATGCTAGCCTTACAGATACATGGATTTCTGTTTATATTAGGAATTGATGTATTCTCTATGCTAGAACTAAGGCCTAACACATAGTTGGTACTTTTTAATTTTTCTTGTATAAGCAAATATGTATTAAAACCTAGAAGAAAGCCAAAAGTTCATTGAATATAATCAGTATAATTTGATTATCAATGAAAAATGAAGTCACAGAAAAAAATAGAAAACCAAGCAGAATATTTTACTTAATATGTGCAAGCACTATAAAATTAAAATGATTTTTGACATGTGATGGAAAAATCATTTCATTATGAATAACTTGGGGTTGTACAATTACCAGAAAGATTAATCTAGGTCAGTTCTATTCAGCTATATATAGGAAACAGACATACATAAATATTACTAAAGCCTGTTTGACAATGGTGAACATGATGTATCAGTGAGATTATATCAATCTCTATTGTTCCATGGATATGACATATGTGTTAATTTATGATTTGATTTTTATTATCTTTTGTGATTCTGCTTTATTTGACAACTTGGATTGTTTTAAATGCATATGTTACACTATTAAGTGCATATAAACACTATTAAGTGTTAAAACTCTGAAATGTGAGTAAATCTAGTAAAGACGATGGAATCTCTTTCCAAAAATACAATAGAATCTTGATTTGCCTAATGAGAAATCATAATTCACATGCATTGACATGAAAGAATCATTCTTTTCTTTTGATATATAAGTTTATCCCCTAATAATTCATCTTCTCCATTGAATTAAATGTGTTCTAATACTTACTAGTATGTATGGGACAACTATATAATCATTGGCATGAACTTTGATAAAGAGCTTCAAGGATAAATGATTCTATCTGTGGATTTACAGAATACACATGCTTTGAGCAATGCTATCTGCACGCTGCAGACACCGGCTAGTCCAATCTCAGTAGCAAAGAATGTGAGAGGACAGACTGGATAAAACGGTAATATCCTTCCTAACTTAATCAGTCTTCCATGGTGAGCAGCTAAGCCTGTAACTGCTGTTCAGAAAGATGTTCATTAAGGTCTCTGAAACGTCCTTCACCTTTCAGAGGCCAGCCAGTTTATCGGATTGCTTAAATTAATGGGCAGGATGTTATTTATAATACCTTTTAACTGAAGTTCAGTATATTTACTTGCTGCCAGCCAGGAGCTGACTTCTGATAGTGAAATATGTATGTGTGTGTGTATGTGTGTGTGTGTGTGTGTGTGTGTGTGTGTGTGTGTGTATATATATATATATCTTAAACACAGGGTTGTTTTATGTTTCAATTTGTAAATCTACCTTGAAAACATTATGGGATGCACAGGTATTTTAGGGGTTAAGTTTTTGTTTGTTTATTTGTTTTTAAAGTAGCTCTAAGTCTATGGACAAATGAGTAAGAATTTTGATATGTTGTTAAATCTGATTTAATTTTAAAGGAACTACTGGGAAGGACATAGCAATCAACATTACTCTAAAATCTATAGCACCATGTGGTTATAAAATGTCATCCTTGGAGGAAGTAAAACTTATGAGTGTAGATGTAAATGTAGAGGTATTTACAAAAAGGAAGTGAAGAAATAATTAAAGGATCAGCTTTCAGAATATAACAGTGATCAGTTTTTTGTTACAATTGACATGTGTAATATTATGAATAAAAGGAGAACTGACATTCAAATGAAAAATAAAACATTATAGTTACTATTGCTAAACCGACAAATAGTAAATTCAAATATAGCCTGCTGTCACAACCTGTAGGAAATTGCCCCATTGCAGCACTACAGAAAATTGAGCCAAAAACAAAAGCAAGAATTAAAATAAATTATACACTTAATTTAGTATACTGTTTTCTTTCGATTGGAAATCATCCTCAATAACTGATGCATCTATTTATTTCTTGGACATCTAGCCGCAGGTATTTTTAAAAGGAGTGTACGATCTGTAATATCTTGCCACTTTTACCTCTTTTGGCTGACCTTTGTTGTCTTCCCATCAACTCTGTCTCCTGCTGGTCGAATCTATGTTCTATCTAAGACTTCTATCTGTCTTTAGCAATTAATGAGACCCAGGTCTCCCTGCTTTTATTTCCTTCATCAAAATTTACCTCATTCTCGTGTGTGTGTGTGTGTGTGTGTGTGTGTGTGTGTGTGTGTGTGTTACCTGGGTTGCTAAGAAATGGAATTATTCAACTTAACTAACCATAAAAAAATTAAAAAGGTTTAAAGTCATGCATAGGGCATTCTTTTAAAGTATTTTTTGCAGAGTAAATGACTTACAAATATCTTCTCTGAAACAGCTCTAGACATAAGTTAATTTTACTTTCAGAGAAGTGAAGCTGCACTGTGTTGTGACTGTTCAAGGCCTGACAGTTCATGGGACTCGGGCAGATGGAAGAATATTCGCGGAGCTGTGGGGATGTCTGCCATGCCTTTATTCACAGATGGGCAGTCCACACACACTGCAAGCAGTATGTCTCTCTGCATGTCTCTGTGTGGCACACTGCATGTCACCTGTCCCCTTGCATGGCACATGTTGTGGCATCCAGCAGGAAGTCCCTACCTGCTTAAGTACTAGAACACAGACAAAGCAGGAAGGGTGCCAGAAGATCTTATGAAACAGAGCTTCATACTATACAAGCGAGCCTGCTCAAGGCTATGAGACCACTGCTTATCAGGCCCATTCAAGTCTATGGGAACACTGCTTTTGTTACCCAGACACCTGGGTGGGGAAGTCAAACTGCCTCCATTTATGTACATGCACAAACAGGAGAATATACTGTCAAAGAAATATTTCTGTAGGTCTCTGTTCTACCACAGTACTTCCACCAATTAACTTAAAAGCAGGAGGAAAAATTTTTGGTAACCCAAATAGAATTTTTATTATTTGGTTTTGTAACTGTCTTTCAGAAAATCTGTTTATCATTTTTCTAATTCCCTTAACTGGGTGAGCATCATTCTAGGTAAGTGCTGAGTGATGGTCATCCAGTTCACAACCCAGATTTCACTGATACGGAGAATTTTCACTGTGACTGGCAGTAGAGCTAGAACACAGTTCTAGTCATTCCGTCCCAATAAAACCATGACAGCTGGGCCGTCCAGTTTCTTTGACACTCAATGCCCCTCCCTTCAAGATACAAGATGGATACCTAGAGGATAGGTGAGCAAATAGAAAATATTGGATTTTGTAACTATTAGTTACTACTTTGAAAAAAGTTTACTTTCTAATATTCCAAAACAAAGTCAGTTAAAACACAAGACTTATGTTGACCAAACCACAACCTACCTTCTCAAAACCAAATCGTCTTGTTAATATTTTGGAAAAAAACATTGAAATTAAACACCTACATATATTTCAACTTTACAAATTGGCTGCATTCCTTTGTGCTATTTAAAACAAAGAAAAGCGAAACTACATTTTTAACAAGGTCAGTTTAGTTGCCAGATACTTTTGTTAAGGATTTAGAGAAACTGAAAGAACAAGAAGCAATGTGTGGGTCTCATTTCTTTTGCTTCCATGAAGAAGCACCAGCAGTCGAAATGAAGTTCAATCCCTTTGTGATTTCTGACCAGAGAAAGAACCATAAAAGACATTTTAAATCACCTTTCCACATTCATGGGAAGATTGTGTCTTCTCCTCTTTCCAAACTGCTGAGACAGAAGTACAACGTTCGATCCATGCCTATTCGAAAGGATGATGAAGTTCAGGTGTTAAGAGGACATTACAAAGGGCAGCAATTGGCAAAGTAGTCTAGGTTTGCAGGAAGAAATATGTCATCTACACAGAAGGAGTGCAGTGGGGGGAAGCTAATGGTACAACTGCTCTTGTGGACATTCTCCCAACAAGATGGTTATTACTAGACTAATGCTGGATAAATACCACAGAAAGATCCCCAAGGTAAAGCCAAATCTCACCAAGCAGGAAAGGAAAAGGGCAAACATAAAGAAATAGCTAAGAAGATGCAGGAATAAAGTAATCTTATATACATCTTTCATTAAACACTTAAAATAAAAAAAAGATTTAGACTAATTTTCCATTATAAATTATAAACACAGATTAATTTTGGAGTTTGAGTAGAATAATTTATTTTTACAATTTTTTCCCATAGCAAAATAAATTTCATAAATTGTATCTCAAATTATATGCTTTAAGATTTATCCTCATGTTTTCCACTGGCATTCATTTATCCTAACTTTTTTGAGAAATTAGATAAATGTGAATACAGCAATCTAATGTACCTTGCAGTCTAATGAGAGAATTTTTAATTATTATATTGATAATGTTAACTAAAAACAAGTAAATACAGTGTGTGTACATATCTCTCATCTATTTATCTATTATCTATCTATCATCTATCTATTATCTATGTATCATCTATCTATCTAATCCTTGTGAGCTAGAATAAATTGGGATTCAGGCAAGTAAATCCAGAATAAATCACAGAATCAGTGAATGGCCAATGCATCTCCCTTTTAATAAAGGAAGATTATGCATTCCTGGAAAAAGTAACAGCATTTCTTCATGTAATTTGTCCTAGTCTGTTATTTAATTTTCTTTAGCACTTAAAACAAAACTCCTAACTTTAAACATTGTACCCACTAAATGTTAAATTTATGTATCTCTGCTTTATCTTAATCACAATATCTTGCCTTCATATGCTGCAATGACAAGCTACTAGCTACACAGAATTTTAATATGGTATACAAAGACTGATGCTGCATTTTACCTGACACTTTTTATTACAACAAGATATTTTAGATATTCTCAAAGTTATTTATTTTATGATATAGCAGGTTTAGAGAAAAAGTTTTAAAGGAAAACCCATCATAAATATCAGGCATTTGGCTTATTATTTTTTGGAGTAAAAACCATAATTAATCTCTCCCCATTCTGGCTACAGCTGATCCTATTTTCAGAGTTTCAGCAGTTTATGTAAGCTTTGAAGATTATAGATGTTGTTTAATGAATATTATTTATAGTTCTGGGTTAGTCATTTGCACATGCACTTCATGTTTTTAATATTACTGAAGTCAAAACTACATAAACATGAGTTATCTTTATAAAATGTTCTCTCTGCCTCATTCCTTATGGCAACTTAATGCAGGGATGCTTTATACCCCACCAAGCTGCAAATGTTTGTTAACTCTCAATTATTTTATCGAAGTAAGCAGATTTCTGACAACCATCTGTTTAGAGTGGTCTCATTTCTGTTAATAAATCCATTTGAAAGTGAAATAGTCATTAAAGCGAGGAAGTAAGCGCAGCATCTCTGGAAAGTTGAAGCTATATATATATTTTGTGGCACATCCTGTGCAATCTTGGCTATAGAAGCATAACATAAGTGCAAAATTTATGCTAAAACACACAAAAAAGCTTTATTTGTATTGTGGTGATAATACGAGTGCCATCTTTAAAGCAAACTAATTAAGATTACATTTTAGTCTTTAAATTTACAAAATTTGCACTAATATTAGAGAAGGATAATGAGGCACTTAACAACATTTTTGGTACTTCATTATTCTGGATATCTCACATTTGCTCCCCCCTTTTCAACTCTGTATTTTCTTTCCCTAGTATCACCAAATGATGTGCTTTTAAGTGGCTATCTGAACAGGACTAATTAATTGTTTAAAATAATCTATAGCAACCTTTCATTCTGCTCTGCTCAAGTGAATCATCACTGTTGTGAATGATATATATGCTTGGATATATTCACTTGGAAGCATGTGACATAAAGTTGCTTGGTGGGAATCAACTTGATCACAAATCAATGCCGGCAATGCTAAGTGTCAGCTTATTCATTTCTTTTGCTAGATCAAATCATTGTTTATTTTGTTTTTAGTGAAATCCTCGTGTAACTCTTGTCTTTCCTGGTTTTTATGCAAACGTATCTCCTAAAGTACCTAGATTCCCTTCTTTGTTGGTGACTGCCTAGGTTTGTAAGGTTTGACAAAGTGGTATTTTTTCAGGTCTTCTACATGCCCTACTGAAAGTTAGACCAAACATAAGCTCCACATTTGACGAGAAATCTGTCTAAGCATTTTCATTTCATATGTTAACAAATCAAAACAATTCGCCATATTGTCATTAATCATTTAGGCAATCTATGGTGATATGATGAATTCTGTGCAGGGAAACATATTTGATGAAATCAGAATGGCTTTTCTATGAGCAAGAGAAGTCTAAAGGATGGTCACATGTCCTAATCAGAACATGGGCCTGAACTCCCATTGGAGATCTTACATTAATCTAATCAAGTTCCTGCGTGTATAAAATCAGGAGGATGAAAGACCCACCTCTTGGTTCCTTATAGTGAGGAGGGTTTATGAGAATATAAGCAAAAATATTAGTTTTCTAGAGCAGCAATTTTCAACATTTTTCAACTCAAGGCACATATAAACTAGTTAATAACATTCTGCAACACACCAAAAATATATTTTTGTCAATTAAAAAAAAGTCATCATTTTGATTTATTCACAACAGGTAAGTATTATTGTATTGGCTGTTGTCATTTTTCTTTATTTTACAATCTGAAGAAAAAAGATCAGTGCCCCTGACTAAATATTTGGGTATTGCATGTTATAAAAATTCTTGCAGCACACCAGTTGAAAATTGTTGTTCTAGTCTTCAAGAAACACAGAGGTTCAAGGTACTAACCAAGGAAGGAGATCATAGCAGAATGTATGCTCTGCTTATACTTGCGGGGGACAGCCAAGCAACGTAAAATGGACTTGCACAATTAGATGATAATACAGTGATGTATCAAATTAATGCCACTTGAAACACAAAATTGATATGAGAGGTTTGGGGAAGATAACTAAGAGGATACTATCAAAAAGTGAAACAGATATGTCTTTTAGTGTAAAGTCACCCACCTTTTACCAAATGGAGAGAGAAAGATTCCATATGCCTCCCTGTCTGCAGATGTTTGCTCCTTTGATGCTCCAATGGAAGGTGATAAAACCATCTAGTGCTGTTTCCCATATATTAGAATATTCAAGTCAGCAAAGTTGTATATGCCGTGAGACAAATACCCATGCGTCACTTTTCACAATCTACATTCTAGTTTGCAAGGTATTATAATTAACTTCACTTTACAGAAGATTCATACATAAAATTATCATTATTACATCACTAATAGATACTAGTTCAGTTTGACTGATGCTTCTTTTATTTTTCAGGCTAGCCTTGTCTTCATATTCAAGGAACCAATGTTCATACATTCCTGGTATAAATATAAAGTGGTGAAGTCACTGAGAAAAGCAGTTTTGTGGTTGCTTAATATGGTAAAGATGAAATTACCATGTACCTCAGTGGTTACATGCGCACACACACACAAATATATACATATGTATGCAAATTCTTTTGATATAGCAAGTGATGAAACCAAAACTGAGATATATAAGTGCATAGGAAAACTCACATTAGCCAAAAGATAAAAATAAATCATGGAACAAACATGCATACATACATCTCTCAACTCATAGTGGATAAACAAATTGTGGAATAGACCTATAGTGGAACATTATGTGCTAATAATTATAATGAATTATTCATTTCCACATGTATTTTCCATAAACATTCTTAGTGAGAGAAGACTCAAAAGGCCACATATTATATAATTCTACTCATATAAATATTCAGAAGAATCAAATATGCAGATATAGGTAAGCAATTTTTTATTGTTTATGGCTGGGGGAAGGGAGGACAAAGAGTAACTACTTAATGGGTACAGGGTTTCCTTTTGGAGTGATAGAAATATTTTGGAACCAGATAGTGGTGATGTTTGCATAACATGGTGAATGAACTCAATGCCTTTGAATTGCACACCTGAAAATGGTCACATAGCCCTGGTTAGTATGTCTCAGTTCATTGGAGTGATATCCCATACACCAAAAACTTGTGGGTTTGATTCCCAATTAGGGAACATACCTAGGTTGCAGGTTTCGCTCCTGGTGGGGGCATGTACAGGAGACAACTGATCAATGTTTCTCACATTGATGTCCTCTCTCTCTCTGTCTCTCTGTCTCTCCCTCTCTCCCCACTTCCTTTTTCTCTTCTTAAAGTCCATAAATGTTCCTGAGGAGTGGATTAAAAAATAAACAAATAAAAAGTTCACGTGACTATGCGCACACACACACATAAATTTGCCACACTCCAACAAATCAACCATATTTTCCTATGGGTTAAGGAAGGTTCATTTAGAGGTGTGGTCTGATCATTTTTCCAGTGTCCATGGGCACAAGGTTACAGTCAAAATTTGACATTATCTATTTTTAATAAACATTTCATGCATCATCCTAATTATCTTATGCTATTTTAGACTCTGAAATAATAAATGTTTTGCCAGAAATTAAGTTTGTAACCTACAGAACCAAACCTTCATTCAGAAGAATGAACTTCATTTGCAATGAACTTCACCCTTAGTGAACTAAGGGTAAAATTTAACAACATGGGAATCCCAACTTTCCACCACTTTTTGAAAAATCGGTAGCTCTTTCCATTACATTGGGAATGTTGCTATGAGTATTTTAGTAGAATAATTAGTTGCATGTGGAATAAAGAACAAGCTTGTTTCTGTGAGTGGTTCTTGGGATGAGTGATGTGGCAAAATGAAGGAGGCTAGACTATAGTTTTCATGACAAGGTAGGATATTTCTGAGAATTTCAACTCTTTCAAACTTAAGGGAAATGTGCACAATCTAATATTCTAGAATATTCTGAGAAATATCATCACTGCTTTGCCAAGATTTTCATGATTTCAAATTTTTTGCCAAATCTTATTTTCACTGTCTTCTTTCTAGGTTAAATTAGCCTGTTTTCTTTTATTTATTGCTGTTAATATTCAAATTATTATTTTTGGGCTTTATCGCATCTCTTCTTGCTTCAACGAAGTTTTTAAAAACATGCCCAAGATCGCTTCTTGGCCTTTTGTCTAAGATCAAGCATAGTATCTATTCTTATCAGTTTAAAAAACATGCTCAAGTAATGGTCAAATAACCCAAAAGAAATCAAGTGTGAAAAAACAGAAGGAAAGAAGCAGAAACAAAAAGTATAATAAAAGCATAAATTAATAAAGAGCACATTAATAATTATATATAAATATTTATTATATAATATATAATTAAATATAATTTTTAAAAAGCTAATTTAAATAAAAATTGTAAAATGTTTTAAAAACAAATCCAGCTATATATTGCCTGCAAGAAGCCTGTTTTAAATATATTACTAGGTTAAAGTTATAAAAATTAGCCCTGACTGGTGTGGCTCAGTGGATTGAGCACCTGCCTGTGAAACAGTCTCTGGTTTAATTCCCAGTCAGGGCACATGCCTGGGTTGAGGGCCAAGTCCCCAGTAGGGGGCATGTAAAAGGCACCCACATATTGATGTTTCTTTCCCTCTCTTTATCCTTCTTTCCCCCTCTCTCTAAAAATCTATAAATAAAAATCTTAAAAAAAGAAAATGATATACCACATAAATACTAACATAAAGAAAACTGGATTTGCTATAATAGTATCAGACAGCATAAAAATGAAATAGAAGCATATTACCAGGGATAAGAGGGACACAAATTAATGATATAAAGGTCAAATAACAAGGAAGAAATAAAAATTCAAAATGTGTATGCATCTAACATGAGAGCTTCAAAATTAAGCACAATTCAAAAACTGAAGAAACTGAAAAGTGACAGTAAGAGACAATCAGAGATAGTGACTCCAATATTCCTTTCTTAGTAATGATATCAATTTCACAAAGAAATAGAGCACTCGATCAACATCCTTGACCTACTAGATATAATTAATGTCGCAAAAAATGATAGCAGAATACATGTTTCTTTCAAGTGCACATAGAATATTCACCTAGAATAATCAAACAAATTGTAAATAAATAAATAAACTTTAATGTATACAAGGTATATATAATAGAATTAAATTAAAAGTCAATAATGTAAAAAAATAGAAGATCTCCAATACTGGGGAGTTACATGGTATATTACTAAATAAATCACAGCACACAGAAAAAGTCTCAAGAAAAATGTAAAATTACTTTGAAATGAACACCTGAAAGATACCAAAAATTTTGGCAAGCAGATAAAGCAGTAGTTAGTGGGAAATTTACATCATTAAATCATTATAATAAGAAATAAGGAGGGTTTCAAGATAATAGCCTAACCTTTTCACTCAAGAAACTAGAAACAAAGAACAAAATCTTAGGTTCCTTCTGTATCGAACAGAAGGAATTGGTAAACATAAGACTATAATCATTGAAACTAACCTCTAACAATACAGGAAAATCAATACAACTAAATTACCTGAATCTTTGAAAAGATCTATAAAATTGATAAACCTCTAGCAAATAAGAAAAAAAGTGAGAAAGAAACCATCAATATGAGAAATGAAAGTCAGGATATAATTACAGACCAGGCAGTCATTAAATGTATAAACAGAGAGTACTACTAACAACTCTAAATACTATCATATGTACTAAATTAATGAAATTCATAATTTGTTGGTTCTAAAAATTGTCTCCGTCCCATTGCCTCCATTCAAGTAAAATTTTAAAAGAATTAATACAAAATTTACAAGACTCTTTAAACAGAAAACATAAGAGAAGGGGACACTATCCATCTCATTTTTATCTGGCCAGAATTGGCTTGATAATAAAAACAGACAAAAGCATACTAGAAGGAAGCAAGGGAGGAAAATTATGGACCAGTATTACTCATAAATGTAGATGCAAAATTCTTGACAAAATATTAATTACTTATACCCAGACTTCAATAGAGTAATACATGATCATCAAAAGTGTTTTAACATGGGAATGCAAGCATGAAATAATATTCAGAAATCTATCCATTTAATTTAGCTTAAAAGAAGCCACATGATTTCAATTTATACACAAATTTATTTAATAAATAAAATATCTGTTCACAATAAAAGTTCTTAGGAAACTAGAAATATGAGAGAACCTCTTTAATATACTTACTAATAAAAGACAATTATTTCCACTAAGATCAGCAAAAAGATGATGATGTCCACTCTCAACAGGATTATACAACATATTGAATATGTTAGCTAGTGTAATAAAGAAATACTAAAAAAAATTAGAAAATAAGAAATAAGATTTTTTATTTGAAGATTGTCTATATAAAACATGATTGCTATATAGTAAATACCAGAGATTCTATAGACACACACACAAAAATAACTAAGACATGAGTTAAGCAATGTGGCAAGATAAAAGATCAACATATAAAGTCAATCTCATTTCTGTGTACAAAAAGTGTGCATTTACAAAGTTAAAATTTAAAATTTCATCTGTAACAGCCCTAAAACAAGAAACATTGAAGTATAAACATATCAAATATACATATAAGATCTATATACTGAAAAGTACAAAACACTAAAGAAATAAAAAATGACTTAAAATGAAAACATATACTGTATAGTCCCTATTAATGGACTAAAAAATGTAACATTGCAAAGATTCCCCAAATTAATTTACAGATATACTACAACTAATAAAAAGTGTCAGCAGTATTTTGTGTAGCTTTAAGCAAAATAACTCAAACTTATATGCAAAGACAAAGGTCCTAGAACAGCCATAACAGTTTTGAAAAATAAAAATATGACAAGATCAATCATACTTCCTGATTTTAAGACTTATTATGAAACTACAAAATTCAAGACATGTTATTTTTGAAGGGTTAGATATATAAATCAATGGAAAAACTAGGTTCATAAAATACACTCATAGAATATGGTCAGTTGACTTATGCATAGATGTAATGCAACAGAGAAAGAATGATCTTTCTAACAAATGGTGTTGGCAATTTGGTAATTTATATGTAAAACAAACAAAAGAAAATAAAGCAAGACACTTGTAAAAAACACTGATCTCATTCTTACACCTTAAAAACTAAAGCAAAGATGTATTATATAAAAGTTTTCAAAACCATAGATTTTTTTACCAATTTTTTTGAGAGAGAAAGAAAGAAACATTGTCTTGTTCAACTTATTTATGCATTCATTTGTTGATTTCTGTATGTGCCCTGAAAAGGGATTGAACTCACAACCTTCACCTATGGAGATGACACTCTAACCAACTTAGCTAACCAGCCAGGGACTCAAAATCATTGATTTTTAAACTTCCAGAAGAAAATATAGGAGAAAATATGCATGGTCTGAGTTAAGCAAAGTGTTGACATGATACCAGAAGCAGAACAATGAAGGAAAATTATGATACATTTTACTTGTTAAAAATTTTCTTCTATGAAAGGCATTGAGAGGATGAATGTACATACATTTTTGCTTCCCATATGCTTATGAAATTGTCTACTTGCACTGTGATTGGCATTCCCACCTCCCCAAGGTAAGAATTTGGGAATCAATTGGCCTAAATCACTGTGACTATTAAGTAACTTATTTTATATAACTTTTCCTTTTTAAATATCACTCATAGCTCATGTCAGTTTTCTGTCCTACATATTAAACCATGCTACTCTCTACAGGTCTGTAATTCTCTATAAAGAATAATTTTATTAGAAACCAAAATATTGATGACAGTGTTGCAACTAGTGGCAATTAGGGTAGAAAGCAACAATTCCAGATCACAGGCTTTTTTACATCACTGTGCTGACAGGGTAACAAATTCCTTTTTTTTAAGGTCATGGTTTCTGAGTTAACATAATTAACTCTGTTTTTGTCTTCTCTTGAAAAAGAGTATTAAGTTTTTATCCCATTACCATGAATGTGCCATAGAGGAAAAAAGTTTTCAAAAAAAAGCAAAAAAAAAAAAAAAAAGTTTTAAAAGCAAAAAAAAAATCATACTTCTGTTTCTCTCAAATACTGAAATATCCTTTCATTTTTTGGTCTTTCCAATCCTTTTTTAAATACTCTGGAACTGGCACCACAGTTTGTGGTACTTATTACCTTCCCAGTTCCTATACATGATTATATTTTTAGGTAAGAATTCAAAATTTTTATTATTTTTAGCAAAACACGGTAGGTAGGTGACTTTTGCCAGAAAAACTTTAGGATAGTATACAGGCAGAAGAGAAATTGCAATAGTTTGAAGAGTTGATTAAGAGAAGTTAGCCATTCCACGCTGAAAGAATGCTGTAAGACCTCCAGAATTCCTTGACAGGCCCATTAAAGAAAACAAGTCAAATGAAGAGATTTGCTTTTGCATGGACAAATTATTTATTCTCTTTATGCCTTTAATTCCTAGTCTGTAATTAGACCAATAATACCATCTATCTCGAGGGGTTATGAGTCTTAAATAATTTGTATCATATGCTTTGTACATCAGGCACATAGTAAAATCCATAAACAGCAGATCAGTTACATGAAAGAAGAGGAAGGGAGGAAGGGAGGGAGGGAGGGAGGGAGGGAAGGAGGGGGGAGGGAGGGAGGAAAAAAGAAAGGAAGAAAGAGAGAGGTTAGTTTTAGACAACCCTTAAGAATATTTGTCTGTGTGGCATATGAGAGAGATATAATGAGCAAAGTTTTGTAGGAAGTAAAAGTTTAAAAAAAGGAGACCATAAATAATAAATAGCCTTTGCTCATTGAAAAGTTTAACGTAATACAATCTCAGATGTTAGAAATATTAACCTTAGAAATGTGACAAGTCAGCTTTTCAGTTGTAAGAGGGATATCTAAAAATACAGGTGTTGCTGTAGGTAAGCTACTGTTTGGGTGGAAGAAATGAAAGAAGTCCTTATCTGATTGTTTCTGCTTTATGTAAGAAGTAAAAGATAAGTAATATGGGAAGATTTATAATGACAGAGAAGTTTTGAAATAGGAAGAAAAGTAAGAGCACAGTGAAAAAACAGGTAGATTATTGAGCTGATTTTAAAAGTCTCAAATGATTTCTCCAATTACATAAGCACCATTTTAAAATATGGAGACTAATTGTCTACCAAAAATATTAAGAGGTAGAAAAGATTTTATATAAAGAATTGCATACTACAGTTTAACATTGTAAAGATGGCCCAAATTAATTTACAGATTCAATTCCAATTGAAAATAAAACAAAAATATACATGGGTGAAAACTGTAAGTTTGTTTATAAAGTATTAAAACAAGTTTTGTCACTATTAGGACATAAACTCCAATAAAGGCAAGGATTACTTTTTTCCTCTAAAACTCTCCTGATATTTAACAAAGAACTAGATATATGCTATCAATAAATATAAGCTAAATGATATGAATTCATTAAAAATCAGTGAATGTACCTGTGTTCAAGAGATTATATATGCTTTTCAATTATTCTTATACATTCATTGTTATGAAAATTATACCCAGTGAGCTTTTCTCTACTATCATCATAATTAATAAATGTTGGTGATCAGCAGAGATATGTAAAGTAGGTACTCATATTTCTTAATTGTTATAGATGATCAATGGCAGAATTCCAAGATGTACAACATTTAGAAAGATAATATGTATGGGGAAGAAATATTAAATTTAAGGTATAAACATATGGATTGGTGTGAGATATCAAGTAACATTAGGAAAATCTTTAGGGTTAATGAAGGAGAAAAGCAATATCATATGAAGATATCATTTCTCCTTACCTGATTAGAAAATATACAACAAAAAAGTAAATCATTAAAAATGACAACAACAAAAAAAAAACTATTGCCTTTGTTTACAACTTTTACACAAAGAACTTTTCTGCTTTAATAAAATTGGCTGAAATTTATACAATGTAACGATGGATGTCATTCAAAAACTTCCAATGTTTGCCTCTGTTCTATGTTCTAGGATAAAACTTCATTTTAAGAATGTAGGGGTTTCTAGAAAAAAATTCCATCTGCTATACCAATAAGAAAAATAAAGTACCTAAGAATAAACCTAGGAGGTAAAGTTTATACCCAGAAAACTACATAACACTGAAGAAAGAAATTAAGGAAGACATGAAAAAATGGAAGCATATACCATATTCATGGACTGGAATGATAAGCATCATCAAAATCTCCATACTATCCAAAGTAATTTATAGATTCCATTCAATCCCTATTAAAATATCAATGATGGAGGGAATCTTAAAAGCAGTAAGAGTAAAGGAGAGTTTCCATAAGACTATCAGTTGATTTCTCAAAAGAAAGCTTATAGGCAAGAAGGGACTGACAAGAAATATTCAAAGTTGTGAAAAGCAAGGACCTGCAACCCAGGTTACTCTATCCAGCAAAGCTATCATTTAGAATGGAAAGGCTGATAAAGTACTTCCCAGATAAGGTCAAGTTAATGGAGTTCATCACCACCAAGCACTTATTATATGAAATGTTAAAGGGACTTAACTAAGAAAAAAAAAAGTTAAAACAGTGAACAGTAAAATGGCAACAAAGAAAACTATGAACAACTAAACCTAAAAAAAAAAAGAGAGAGAAAAGAAAAACTATGCAAACAACTAGAATAGGAACAGAATCACAGAAATGGAAATCACATGGAAGATTATCCGGAGGAAGGGGGTACAATGGGGGGAAAGGTACAGAGAATAAGAAGTGTAAATGGTAGGTACCAAATAGATGGGCTCAGGGTAAGAATATTGTAAGTAATGGAGAAGCCAAAGAACTTGTATGTACAACCCATGAACGTGAACTAAGGGAGAGAGGATGCTAGAGGGAGAGGGGATGCAGGGCAGGGTGGGGGACAAAGCATAGAAAAGATAGAACAACTGTAATAGCACAATCAGTAATATATACTTAAAAATAAGTAAGAAGTATTGCATGTGTGTTTTCAGTCTTGAAAAAATACCAGTGCCATATTTTACAGACATAGAACAAACATTGCAGAAATTTTCATGGAACCATAAACAACCCAAATAGCCTCAACAATTTAAGAGGAACAAAGTAGGAAGGATCACAATACCTGATATCAAATTATGTTACATGGCCATGGTATTCAAAACAGTCTGGTACTGGCATAAGAACAGACACATAGACCAATGGAACAGAATAAACAGAGAGCTTAGAAATAAACCCATGTCTCTATGGTCAATTAATATCAAAGGGGGCAGGAAAAAATGAAGTAAAAATAGTCTCTTCAACAAATAATGTTGGGAGATCTGGACAGTTGAATACTAAAAAGTGAAATTCAAACACCAATTTACATCATAAACAAAAATAAACTGAGGATGGATAAAAAACTTAAGTCACAACACCATAAAAGTCCTAGATGAGAACATAGGCAGGAAAATCTAGATTTTTCACACAGAAATGTATTCACCAATATGTCCCCTAGAGCAAGCAACGTAAAGAAAAAAATAAACAAATGGGACTTCATCCAATATAACACCTCTGCACAGCTAAAGAAAAACATCAGCAAAATGAAAAGGGAACCAACTGTATGGGAAAATATATTTGCCAATTATACCTTGGACAAGGGGTTGATCTCCAGAATATATAAAGAGCTCACATAACTCCACACTAGGAAGATAAAGAATCTAATTACAAAATAGGCAAAGGACCTGAACAGACACTGCTCCTAGGAGGACATATAGAAGATGCAGAGACAGACATATGAAAGGAATCTCAGCATCACTGGCCATCAGAGAGATGCAAATTAAAAGCACAATGAGATACAACTTCATCACCATCAGAATGGCCATCATAAACAAATAAACAAAAAAGTGCTGGTGAAGTTGTGGAGAAAAGGGAACCCTGGTACACTGTTTATGGGAATGTAGACTTGCACAGCCACTGTGGAAAACAGTGTGGACTTTCCTCAGAAATCTAAAAATGGAACTGCCTTTTGACCTCGCAACTCCACTGCTGGGATTATATTCTAAGGATCCTGAAACACCAATTCAAAATAACCTATGCACCCCAATGTTCATAGCCACACAATTCACAACAGCCAAGTGTTGGAAACAGCCTAAGTGCCCATTATAATGAGTGGATCAAATAATCATGGTGCATTCACACAATGGAATTCTATGCAGCAGAAAGAAAGAAGCAGCTCCTATCCTTCGTGACAGCTTGGATAGAAGTGGAGAGCATTATGCTAAGTGAAATAAGCCAGGGGGGAGAAAGACAAATATCATATGATCTCAACCAGAGACATGGAAATAAAGACTAAACTTATAGTGACCTGAGGGGAGGGGAGACGGGGATAACTGGGGAAAGAAGGGGAAGTGTCATCAAGGAACATGTACAAAGAACTCACAGGCAAAGACAAGGATTGGGGGTGGGAAATTGAGTGTGGTAGGTGGGGTGTGGGTAAGGCAGGGGAGAGTAGTTGGGGAAAAGTGGGGACAACTGCAATTGAACAACCATACAAAAAAGAATGTAGTGGTTTCACGATTCAAAATCAACATTTACCATTGAAAGTATTTAAGTGATTTTTGATAATGTGTTTTTTTTCTAAATGAAGCTTTATCTTTATAAGCACAAAGTATTTTTTTTACTTTTTAATGATCTATCACAAATGCTTAGTCCAAGTGACAAGTAGTAGGTGTTCTTAAATATGTTTAATGAATCAATGAAACAATAAAAAATTATTTTCTTTTTTAAACACCCTTTTTAAAAATGTTTTTTAATCTGCCCAATTTTTAAAAGATTTTATTTATTTATTTATTTATTTATTTATTTATTTTCAGAGAGATATGAAGGGAATGAAAAAGAGAGAGTGAGACATCAATGTTTGGTTTCCTCTTGTGTGCCCCCTACTGGAGACCTGGCGTGCAACCCAATCATGTGCCCTGACCAGGAATCGAACTGGTGATCCTTTGGTTAGAAGGCTGGCACTCAATCCACTAAGCCACATAAGCCAGAGATAAACACCTTTTACTATATACTTTTTTACTCTTCTAGGGGTTTTATAATTTAAAATTATTTTATTCCTTTGTAATCAAGCTCTCTTTTCATATATTTGTGTATAGGGACTCAGCTTTTGATATTTTGATAAAATAACTATGGCATCATTGAGAAGGTTTCCCAATACATTTCATTATAATATATTGAAAACTTACTACTTAAGGTCTATAAACTTATGTTTTCAACTTGTTTAACAAAATATAAAAGTGTTATGTAGAATATTCTAAGTGAAATAATCTTCCATCATAGCTAGAATTTTCAAGAGTATTTTTTTAATTATCTGATTCTTCTAAATGTATAACACTAAATTTGACTTTTGAAAACTGTATTAACTCTTTCTCTTCAGTGAGCTGATTTACTATATGGTGCCATGGTACCTTTAAAAAGCTGGTAAAATATTGAATGTGTCTCTTCTCGTTTATTTCTCCTTAGAGGGTTTACAAAATCACTATGTAGTTTGATGATAACAAGCAGTCAAATAAGTTATCGAGTTTAATTATTCAATAGATATTTATGGAACCCTATTATGTGTCAGCAACGTGATAGGTATTAAGAAAAAGTCAAAGAACAGTAAGTCATGCTCTTTGCCCTTGGCATGTATTCAATCTTTCTGGCAAGAGAAGTACATAATGAAGAAGGGCAATCCATTGTAAAAAGTCCTGAAAGAAGGACAAAGGAAAAATAGTTTTAACATCAAAGTAGCATCTCTAGATGAGGAGGGATAAAAGCTTTGACAAAATAATATTTATGTGTATCCATAAAGGATCGGTATATATCAGTCGGAGATAAGGAAGGAAAGCACTTATGGTGAGAGCCAGGAAGTACAGAGGCACATAAGGGAAAAAAACAAATGCACTCTTCAAAGGTTCCCAGTGTATCTGAAGTGAGGCCAAGTAAAATGAGGAGAGCCAGGTTAGATAATCTCTAAGTTATATATTTATGAGGGGTATCTTATATACCCAAAGGAAATAAAACTTTTAGAGATATCTGTACTCCTATTTTTATTGCAGCATTATTCACAATAGTCAGGGCGTGGAAACAACCAGAATGTTGTTTGAAAATGAATGAATAAAGAAAAAGTGATCATACACACATACACACACACACACACATATACACATATATACACACACGCACAGTCTTTAAAAACAGAAATTCTGCCATTTGGGACAGTGTGGATGAAATATGAGGACATTATGTTAAGTGAAATAAACCTAATAGAGTAGAATCCAAGATGACTGCAGAGTAGTTGGAAGCTACAGTTACCTCCTCCCAGCACCGCATTGGACTTACAGCTAATTTATACAGCAACCAACCTGAATAACCAACCAAAGTCTAGCTGAATAAAAGTATTATAACCAAGGATTTACAGAAGAGCCATGTAGATACTGGTAAGAAAGATGGAGACACAGAAAGGGCTGACCCCTACATCTATGCGCAGCTGCTGAGAAGGGGCATGGGGTCTCGGTCCCACTAGGGGTTCCCCAACCCAGGGCACCAGAGCCAGAAGAGGAGCCCACATAGCATCTGGCAGTGAAAATCAGCAGAGATTCAGTTCACCTGGGAGACAAGGGGCTTTTCTAGCAACCCAGACACCACCTTCCCAGGGTTGAGGATGCCTATTGTTACCCCACCAGTCTTGGTAATGCATTACTTGGTCCTCCTGCTACCAGTGACATACTCTGTCACATTTGAGCTGAGTACAGAAATATGCCACAGGCAAATTTTACCAAATATTCAAAGCACTAACATCTACCCCTCTCAAATATTCCAAAAATCAAGAGGAGAGGGGACTCCCAAGTTCATTTTATGAGACCAGCATTACCCTATTTAGAAACCAGACAAAAACACTATAATGAAATAAAATTACAGGCCAATATCACTGATGCTAAAATCCTAAACAAAATATTAGCAAACCACAACTAGCAATTATGCACCATGATCAAGTGGAATGTATTCTGGGGATGCAAGGTTGATGTAATATCTACAAATCAATAAATATAAAACAACACATCAAAATAATGTAGGATAAGCCCACACAATCATATCAATAGATGCAGAAAATGTATTTGATAAAAATCAAGCAGCCATTATGATAAAAACTCAGCAAAGTGGGAACAGAAGGAACATATCTTAACATAATGAAGACCATATATGGCAAGCCTACAGCCTGCACCATACTCAATGAGAAAGGACTGAAAGTGTTTCTCCCAAGGTTAGGAACAAGACGGAGATAGTTGCTTTCACCATTCATATTCAGCGTTGTGCTGGAAATTCTAGCCTCAGCAATCATTAACGAATAAGAAATATAAGGCATCCAAACTGGAAAAGGAAAAGTGTCATTATTTGCATAAGACAAAATACGGCATGTAGAAATTTCTAAAGACTCTACTAGAAAACTACTAGAACTAATATAGGAATTCAGTAAAGGAGCAGGATATAAAATAAACATGCAGAATTAGTTTGTATTTTTATACACCAATAATGACTATCAGAAAGAGAAATTAAGAGAACAATCCCATTTACAATTGCATCAGAGAAAAATGAAATAGCTTAAAATAAATTTAATGAAGGAGTTAAAAGACCTGTACTTGGAGAATTATAGAGTACTTAAGAAAGAAATTGATAAAGATACAAATAAGTGTATGCATATGCTGTGTTCATGTGTAGGTAGAATTAACATAATTAAGACATCCATACTACCAAAGCAATCTATAGATACAACACAATTCCTATTAAAAACCTCATAGCGTATCTCACAGAACTAGAACAAATATTCCAAAAATGTATATGGAACCACAGATGACCCTGTATAACCTCAGCAACCTTGAGAGAGACAAAACAAATTAGAGGTATCATCCTACCTGCTATCAAACTATACCACAAGGCCATAGTAATCAAATAGAATGCGTACTGGCACAAAAACAGGTAAATAGACTAATGGAATAAAATAGAAAGTCCAGAAGTAAACTCATGCTTTTATGATCAACTAATATTTGACAAAGGAGACAAGAACATACAATGAGGTAAAGACAGTCTATTCAATAAATGATGTTAGGAAAAAATGCAAAAAAAAAAAAGAAAGAAAGAAAAAAGAAAAAACACAACTTAGAACACTCCTTTCACCATACAGAAGAATAAAATAAAAATGGATTAATGTAAGTTGAGAAACCATAAAACTCCTAGAAGAAAGTATAAGCAGTAAAATCTTGGACATTTCTTGTAATGATATTGTTTCTGATATATCTGTTCAGGCAAAAGAAACAAAAGAAAAATTAAACAAATTGGACTCCATCACACTAAAAGCTTTTGGATAGAAAAGGAAACCATTAGCAAAATGAAAAGAAAACCAGATAATCCACTGAATGGGAGAATACATTTGCCAATGATATAACTGATAAAATGTTAATATCCAAAATTTATAAAGAGCTCAGCTCAACACTAAAAAGGGAAAACAAAACAAAATGATTTAATTTTAAAAAATGGGCACAGGACCTGAATAGACACTTCTTTAATAAAAATATACAGATGGCCTTTAGAAATATGAAAGGATGCTCAACATCACTAAACATCAGATTAATGCAAATTAAAAGCACAATGAAATATCACTTCATACCTGTCAAATGTCTATCTTCAATAAATCCACAAATGACAAGTGCTGGAAAAATTATGGAGAAAAGAGAACCCTATTGCGCTGTTGATGGGGATGTAGACAGGTGCAGCTACTGTGAAAAGCAGGATGGAGTTATCTCAAAAAATTAAAAATGAAATTGCCTTATGACTCAGTGATTCCATTTCTGGGGACATAGCTCAAGAAACACAAAGCACTAATTCAGAACAATATATTCACCCCTATGTTCATTGTAGCATTATTTATACTAACCAAGATTTGGAAGCTGCCCAAATGTCCATCAGTAGATAAGTGGATAAAAAAGCAGTGTACATTTACACAAATGAATACTACTTGGCTGTGAAGAGAAAGGAAATCTAACCCTTTGGACAGCATGGATGGACCTTGAGAGTATTATTGCTAAGTAAAATATGCCAGTCAGAAAAAAGATAAGTGCCATATGATTTCACTTGTATGTGGAATCTAGAATAACAAATCAACTAGAAAGAGATTCATAGAACTAAAAACAGATTGACAGCTTTCAGTGGGTAGCGGGGTTGGGAAACTTGGTGAAAAAGGTTAAGGGATTAAGAAAAAAAATAGAATCGGAGAAACAGTATGGTGATTGCCAGAGGAAGAGGGAAAGGGGGAATAAATGGTGGTGGATAAAAACTTGAATTTGGCCCTGGCTGGTGTAGCTCAGTGGTTTGAGTGCAGGCCTGTGAACCAAAGGATCGCAGTTCAATTCCCAGTCAGGGCACATGCCTGGGCTGCAGGCCAGTTCCCAGCAGGGGACACACGAGAGGCAACCACACATTGATATTTCTCTCCCTCTCTCCTTCCCTTCCCCTCTAAAGATGTCTCCCCAATAAATTCAATAAAATAAAGAAAAGAAAAATATTAAGCCAGACAGAGAAATACGAGGTCTGTCCAGAAAAAGTAGGGCCATTTTTAATATAACAAGAATGGCTTGTGGGACATCAATGTAACCTGGCAGCCAAAAAGAGTGGACTGGAATGCATATACATGAACAATGACGACTTCACTGTGCTAGTCAGTGGGGCTTTAGACACCATTGAAAGAATGTGTGTACTGTTTCGTGGCTGTCACATTCAAAATGACTGAGTGAGTAGAGCAATGAATTTGCATCAGATTCTGTGTTAAGATTGAGTGTTCCTCTGCAGAAACTATTCAGATGATTCAGAAGGCCACGGCTATGGGCAACTGGTGATTGGTAGCTTCATTATGACAATGTACCTGCACATGCATCTCATCTCATGCAGTTTTTTTGTGAAACATCAAGTCACCCAGATGACTCATCCCTGCTACAGCCTGGATTTGCTGCCCTGTGACTTCTGACTGTTGCCAAAACTAAAATTACCTTTGAAAGGGAAGAGATTTCAAACCATCTATGAAATTCAGGAAAATACAAGGTGGCTGATAGTGATTGAGAAAACTGTGTGAGGTCCCAAGGTGCCTACTTTGAAGATGACTGAGGTGCCATTGGTCTATGTACAATGTTTCTTGTATTTTGTATCTTCTTCAGTATATGTCTCTATTTTTCATATTACATGGCTGGACACCTTCTGGACAGATCTCATACAAAAAATGAATGATATCACTTGTAAAATCCAAAAGAAAAAAAAAGTCAATCATAAGAACAAGGAGGAGGATGGTTGCTAGGACCTGGGGGCTGGGGAAATAGAGACATGGTGGTAAAACTGTTCTCCAAACTTTCAGTAATAAGATAAAGAATAAGGTCTGAGAAGCTATAGTTGATAACACTGGATTGTATATCTGAAATTTGCTGATAGCAGAACATAAGTATTCTCTCAAAAAGAAGAGGTAAATATTTTAGATGATGTATAATGGATGTGTTGATTAACCAGACAGTGGGAATCCTTTTGCAATGTATAGGAGATTATCATGTCATGCACTTTACATACAATTTTATTTGTCAGTTATACCTCAATAAAGTTGAGAGAGAGAGGGAAGTACTATATGCAAATACTGACAATTTTATTTTCCAAAGTTGCTACATCATCCATTTATAACACCAATGTGTTCAAGTTTCAGTTCATTCATGTCTGCCAACACAGTATTGATAGTCATTTGCATTTTAACAATTAATATTGGTGTGCAGCAGTATCTCCCTGTGGGTTTGTGTTTACTTAATTACAAATCATATAAAGAACTTTTTCACATTTCACAACTATATATTTTTGTAAACATTCATTCAAATTTTTGCCTTTTTTACATTTTGTATTCTGGATAGAATTACTCTGTCAGTATATGATTTACAGATATTTCTCTCAATCTGTGGCTCGCCCTTTCATTTTCTTAAAAGTGTATGTCTAATACAATTTACCTTTTATATTTTATGGCTCTTCTCATATCTGCTAATACAATATCACAAAGATTTTCTTCTATTATTCTTTTATTGGCTACTCATTTAGGTCAAGATCTACATTGAGTATTATTGTGATTATGATATGAATTAGATTTTGAAGATTTTTTAATTTTTGGCTCTTAATTTAGGTCAGGACCCAAGTTGAGTGATGTTGTCTGTATGGTATAATGTAAGTTTTGAAGTTTATTAACCTAAAAAATGTATATCCCCATAAAAATATTTGAATTTATGCAAATTATTAAAATGCCCCTGCCCAAGAGCTCCTGATTTTTCAAGTTAAAATAATAGTAGTGTCTTTCTCATGAAGATACTAGTAAAACTGAATTTACTTCATGTACAGCCTGCACATCCTCACATGATTCATTAATAGTGTTCTCCAAATAAGTCAGATGAACACTGATGTTTTTGTTTATTGTAGGTAAATTCATGGTATTTTGCGATTTCATTTGTAACTAGTTTTTATTATGTATAAAGATTTATGATATAGACTGGTAAAAATTAAAAATCAGATTTACATCTCTGGATAAAATATTAGTGCATAAAAATACATATCTAATATTTATCACCTTTTGTTGCAATACTAGCACTGCCATTCCCATTGAATTCCTTTGGTATCTTTTCCAAATTCAGTTGATCTTTTAAATATGGGTATATTTCTGGACTATCTATTCTGACTTATTGGTATATGCGTTCTGAAAATTAGTATATATTACTAAATCTATAATTTCTTAATTAATAAAGCAGTCTATTGAGCTTTGATAGATAGTATAGTTGACCCTTGAACAACATAGGGGTTAAGGACTTGTTTAATCTGACATTTGGGTTATTCGGATACCCAAATGTATATTTATAAACATAATCAGCACATCATTTATTCTGTATCTATAATCTATGATTTTTTCAAAAATCTATTCCACTTAATATAATTTTACCAAGTGTTATTATCCCCATGTTGAGTATTATAGTAGACAAAAATACCATTCTTGATGTCAGACATTGTTAGGTGGCAATGGTACTATGCCACCTCATTCTTTTATTGGCCATTGGCATGTTACTTTATTTAGGTGCTCCACTACTTCTTTAATTATAGAACTCAATGTCAGAAGATCACTCTATATGTTAAATAACATAGAGAGCCTAGCATCCACTTCCTTTTTGTTGCTGCAAGTGGCACAAAGGAATTAAATGAGATTAGAATTTATTAAATGATTTTCTTCAAGTTACATTAAAATCAATGTTATCTTTTCATTGTAAGGGACTATGCACATTAGAGTGTTAGCTCCTTGGAGGAAGAAGCATAGCTTTTGTTTATATTTTTCAGGGGGTGGGCAGCTGAACTGATATGGAGCAAAAAATATAGCCAATGATAAAGTGGTACTTACACTTTGTTACAAAATTACAAACCATACACTTGGGTGTAAGATAAGACAATAGAGCACAGTGTTAAATATATTGTTTAAAAAAGCAAAAACAAAAACAAGTTCTGTAGTAAAAACAAAGTCAGGTAAGATAATGACAAGGATGTTATCCAACCTCTTTATTCCTGATTTATATAATCAATTCATTAAAAATTCCTATATTTGTAGGTGTTTTTAGTAAATACTATAGTAAGTAGGTATTTTAGTAAATACTATAGTAAGTAAAATATAGTAAATACTTTAGTAAGTACTATAGTAAATATTATAAATATAGTATTTACCTCAGGAGGTTGTTGTTTGTTTAATTGTGGCAATTGAGTAAATTTATAACAATGACTTTAATACAGAAAAATGTTTAAGAAGAGTCATATTTTTATTATTGATTTTTCTGTTACTGTTATCTAAACATTTTGACAATAATCACCGAAAGTAATTTTAGTGGAAAAACTGAAAGGTTACAGGAGAGCGTGTTGCACGTGGAGTTTGTAGGAACTTGAGTTTGTGTTATAGAAAGCTCTCAAAAGTAGGGTGTGAGCGGGAGCAGAGGAGCCTATCCCCTAAGTGTTGTGTACAGATAGGGCTTTTTTTTTTCTTGTTTTTTCCCTTAAGGAGAAGAAAGGAGAAAAAAAATATGTAGGTCACCTGATGCACCATGTTTTTCTCTATAAGGAATCATGAAGCACAGGTTTTAGTACATTAAAAGGGCGAAATGCAGAGAAAAGAAGTGAACCGCTAGCCACTTTCCAAGGCTTTTCACTATGTACGCAGTTTTGAAAAGGGAGTTTCGAACAAAGGGCAGTCAGTGGCATTGTGAAGAAATGACCAATGGCGTTTCCCCCCCAACAGTGAACAACATGAGGGACTTAAATTGGTAGGCACAAAAGAGATGGGGGAGATTAAGAATAGTATAGGAAACAGAGAAGCCACAGAATTTATATGTACAACCCATGGACATTAACTAAAAAAGGGGGGGATGCTGGAGGGCATGGGGTGCAGCGTGGAGGAGAGATAAGAGAGGGAAAAAGATTGGGAAAATGTAATAGCATAATCAATAAAACATACTTTAAAAATCCTATCAGGATGCCCACTGAGTCAGAGTGTCCTGGTTGTTGAAATAATGGTCTCTGTAAATCTGATAAATCTTTTGACCATGATGTTTTGTGAATGATGCACATGCGAGCAGTTTTCTTTCACGATTTGGTCAGAGTCTGGTGCAGACCCCTGTGTGATCTGGCTTCACTTTGGTCTCTGCTCCCTCTTCCATCTTACCATTGCTCTGGAGCCACAGTAGCCCGCAGCACTGCAGGCCACTTGGGAGGCCAGGTGGCATGCACCTCAGCACCCAGAGCTCACAGAATCACTCTGGCTTCAGAGCAGCATTGTCCTTAAACCCAGGCAAGGGTCACTTTTCTCAAGCACCCCATGCCTCAGTAGTTTCACATTTTGGAGAGTTCTCCTTGATACTTTGCATGTCCTGACCAGTTCCTGGGATGTCCCCAGGGCAGCGATGCATCAAAACAGGATACTGGGAGACCAGACCTTGCCCGTAATGGATGCCAGGCACTGGATATACCTACTCAAAATCAGCTGAGACCAGCCAGGACCCAATGCCTGTGTACTGTCTGTGTGGGCCCCAAGCCCAGACTGTGACTGGTGTGAGATTATTTTTTTGAGGATCTTGCAGCTTTCAATAACATCTAACTTTAAAATTCAGATAAATATTCTTGGTTATCATTCACTGTAATAAAGCTTGGTTTTTACCACATAGCAATTTATATAAGTAGTTATTTCCAAATTTAGTTTTCCCAAGCCAAAATATTCTTATTTTAACATCTAAATTATTTTGTTGCCTTTATTCAAATTTTTATTCTTTGGGTATTTTTTCACTTAGGTTTTACTTTTGTATTGAATTTATTGTGGGGATGTTGGTTAATAAGCTTGTATAGGTTTCAGGTATACAATTCCATAATGCTTTATCTGTATATGGCATTGTGTGTTTACCACCCCAACTCAAGTCTCCTTCCATCACCATTTATTCACCCTATACCTTTCCCTACATTCCCTACTCTTTTCCTCTCGGTAATCACCATACTGTGTTTGTGTCTTTAAGAGGTTTTTTTTTGTTGTTGTTGTTATTTGTTTGCTTTTTTCCTTAATCCCTTCATGTTTTTCACCCAGCCCTGCAACACCCCTTCCCTACAACACCTGTTCTCTGTATCTATGAGTTTGTTTTTATTTGGCTTTTTAATATATATTATTAATTAGATTCCACATACAAGTGCAATCATATGACACTTGTCTTTCTCTGACTGGCTTATTTCACTTCACATAATACCCTTCAGGTCCACCCATGCTGTCCCAAGTAGTAAGAATTCCTTATTTTTTTAAGGCCAGGTATTATTCCATTTTGCAAAGGTACCACAGCTTTTCTATCCACTCACTTACTGATGGACATTTGGGCAGCTTACAAATCTTGGCTGTTGTAAATAACACTGCAGTGAACAAAGGGTTGCATATATTCTTTCAAATTAGAGTTGTGAGTTTCTTGGAGTATATTCCCAGAAGTGGGATTGCTGGGTCCTAAGGCAGTTCGATTTTAATTGTGTAAGGTAACTCCGTACTTCCCTCCACAGTAGCTGCACCAGTCTGCATTCCCACTAACAATGCAAAGGAGTTCCCTTTTCTCCACATCCTCACCAACACTTATCATTTGTGGATTTATGGATGAGAGCCATTCTGATACACATTTAATGATATATGATTGCAGTTTTAATTTGCATTTCTCTGATGATTAGTGATGGTGAGCACCTTTTCATGTCTATTGGCCATATATTCTTTGTCTATTCAGGTCCTTTGCCCATTTTAAATTGAATTATTTGTATACTTGGTGTTAAGTTTTATAAATTATTTATACATTCTGGACATTAACCCCTTATCAGATGCATCGTTGGTGAATATGTTCTCTCACTGGTGGGGTTGTCTTTTCATTTTGTTAATGTTCACTTGGCTGTGTAAAAAGCCTTTAGTTTAATGTTTGTTAATTTTTTTTTTAAAATTCCCTTGCCCGAGGGAACATATGAGAAAAAGTAATTTCTATGAGCCCTGACCTGGTGGCTAAGTTAGTTGGAGTATCACTCTGTATACCAAATTTTGGGGTTTGATCCCTGGTCAGGGCACATACCTGGGTTATGGGTTTGATCCCGGGTTGGGGCAGGTGCAGAAGGCAACCAACAGATGTTTCCCACATCATTGTTTTTCTCTTTCTCTCTCCCTCTCCCTCCTTCCTTCTCTGAAAAATCAATATGCATGTTCTCAAGTGAGGGTTAAAAAGTAACGATAGTAATAATTTCTATGAGAAATGTCCAAGATTTTACTGCCTATGTTTACTTTTATGATTTTTATGTTTTCATGTCTTTCATTTAAATATGTCATCCATTTTGAGTTTATACTTGTGTATGGTGCAAGAAGGTAGTCTAGTTCCTTTTGTTCATGTGTCTCCCATTTTTCCAATACCATTTATTGAATTGACTGTCTTTTTACCTGATTGTATGTTTTTGCCTTCATTGTCAAATACAAACTAACCATAAAGCTGTAGGTGTAGGTTTATTTTGAGCTCTCCATTTTAATATATATATACCAAAATATATGTAATATATAATACATTTATTTATTTATTTATTTATTTATGCCAGTACCATATGATTACTATGGCCTTGTATAGTGTGATATTAGGTAGTGTGATTTCTCCAACATCATAACTTTGATTTCTCCAAACTTTGGTTTGTTCTTTTTTTTTCTGAAGATTGCTGCAGGTATTCCACAACTTTTGTGGTTCCGTATAAACTTTTGGAATATTTATTTAATTTCTATGAAATATGCCATTGGTATCTTGAGAGGAACTGTGTTGAAACTATTGATCGATATGTGGTGTGGACATTTTATTTTACTGATTTCATTTATTTATTTTTATAGCGAGGGAAAGGGAAGGAGAAAGAGAGGGAGGGGGAGAGAAATATCAATGTGAGGGAAACATAGATCAGTTGCTTCCTGCATGTCCCCAACCAGGGACCTGGCTCACAGCCCAGGCATGTGCTGACTGGGAATCACACCCGTGACCTTTCTGTTTACAGGATGATGTCCACTGAACCACGCAAGTCGGGGCAGTAGTATTGATATTTTAATTATGTTAATTCTTCCTATCCTTGAACAGTACGTGCTTCCACTTATTTGTCTCTTCTTCGGTTTCTTTCTTCAGGATCATATAATTTTCCTAGTTCAAATCTTTTACATTTTTGGTTAAATTTATTCCTAGGTATTTTATTTACTTTGATGTGATTGTAAATGGGATTTTTTTCTTAGTTTCTCTTACTGATACTTCATTATTGGTGTACAAAATGTAAATAATTTTTGAATATTTATTTTATACTCTGTTATGTTAGTGAATTTATTTTTCACTTCTAGCATATTTTTTGTTGCAGACTTAGGGTTCTCTGTATATAGTATCATGTCATCTGCAGATAATAACAGTCTTACTTCTTCCATTCCAATTTGGATGCCTTCTATTTCTTCTTCTTATTTAATGTGTCTAGGACTTCCATTACTTAGAGTGGTAAAAGCTGACATTCCTACCTTGTTCCCAATCTTAAGGATAATGATTCTATTTTTCACCCTTTGAATATGATGTTGGCTCTGGGTTTGTCATATATGGCCTTTATTATGTTGAGGTATATTCCTTCTATTCTCATTATGCTGAGAGTTTTATCATAAATGGATGCTGAATTTAATCACATGTTTTTCTGCATCTAATGATATGATCATGTGAGTGTGTGTGCATTTTTTAAATCCTGACTTGAGGATGTCCACCAGGGATTAAACCTGCAACCTAGGTAAATGCTCTGACCAGGAATCAAACCTGCAACCTTTTTGTGAATGGAACAATGCTCCAATCAACTGAGCCACCTAGCCAGGGCAAATCATGTGGTTTTTATCCTTCATTTTTTAAAAATAGTGTGGCATATCAAGTTTATTGATCTACAAATCAACAAATTGTACCAACCTTGCATCTCTGGAATATAGCCCACTTGATCATGGTGTATTACTGGATCTGGTTTGCTAATATTTCATGTACATATCAAGGGTACATCAGAGGTATAAGCCTATAATTTTCTTTCTTTCTAGTCTTTTTATCTGGTTTTGGAATTCAGATAATGCTGCCCTGGTAAAGTGAGCTTGAAGAGTTTTACCTCCTTTTGAATTTTTTTGAATAGTTTGAGAAGGATAAGTGTTAATTCTTCTTCGAATATCTGGTAAATTCACCTGTGCAGCTATCTGGTCCAGGACTTTTGTTTGTTGGGAAATTTTTGATTACTGCATCAACTCAACTAGTTGTAATTTGTCTAATCAGACTCTCTGATTTTTCCTGATTCAATTTTGGAATATTGTATTTTTCTAGGAATTTAACCATTTTGCCTAGGTTGTCCAATATGTTGGCATATAGTTGATTAAGTATTTTCTTATAATCCTTGGTTATTTCTGTGGTGTCAGTTGTTATTTCTCCTCTTCCATTTCTGATTTCATATATTTGGGTCCTCTCATTTTTCTTGATAATTGTGGTTAAATGTTTATCAATCTTGTTTATCTCTTCAAAGAACCTGCTCTTGGTTTTATTGATCTTTTTTATTTTTTGACTGTTTTATTTATTTCTACTGTGATCTCTATTATTCCCTTTCTTGTATTCACATAGGCTTTTTTACTAGTTCCTTTCCACACTATAAATATTTTAATATCCTTGACCTATATTTTAAATATGAACATCTGAAGATGATGGAAAATTTTATAAATTCATTAAGAATATGGAAAGCCTATGCAAAATAAAATGAATAATCATTTCGTGAGATGGAGGGATGACATTTCTGGAAGTTTTCAATTAGCTATGCATTTTTTTCTCACCAGGGTTCCCACTTCAGCTCAAATGAACTGTATTGATTATAAAAAGTTATACCTTATACTTCACTGTGGTTACACATTTTATGAGTAAAAAAGTCTGGATATAATATTTATTCTTGCTGAGTTGTGGAATATAGTGGCATGATGAAAAATATAACTTAGTAAATTATGAAATATGCATATTTAGCTTTTTTGGAAGTTTCCCATATGAAAGTTTTATGTGAGTCTGGGAGGAAGTATTTTCAGTGCTCAAGTGGCTCAATTCACAGCTTTTTTTGCAGTAAAGTAATGGCCAAATTAGCAGGTTTTTTTTTCTCTAACGAGCAGCAGCAGCACAAGTTTAGTGATCAACTGATTGTTTGGAAATTGGAGGTTCTGGTTTGGGCACAATAGTTGGCAATGGAACTAAACAAATCATCTTCAGAAGCCATGAAGTTGTGCTAAACAAATGCAATTACTTTTACCACCCATTTTAATATATTAAACATTTTTCTTAGTTTTAAATTGGTATTTTTGATGTCTTTGCTTTGTTTTAGCTTTGGTTTTGCTGACTTTTTCACAGTTATTCCATGATACTTAAAAATCTGCTGATGTTCCACATTAAACTCCAGTGGAAAGAGATAACTAATGGATAATCTGAGATAACCTATTGGTTCTTTATTTCCTCCATTGCTGTTCTACATGTTTGGTGCTTTTGCATGAAGAGAGTATAGTATTTTGATAAGAAACAAATCTGTTTCTATTTTCTTCTCATTTGTTTATTTCACTGAAATTGCATTACAAAAGGTGGTATCTTGAAACCAGATCCTCAAATATAAGTTATATGTTACCATCTCCAAATTTACATTAGAATATCTAATCAGATGACATTGCTAATATATTGTGAATACCCCCTTTCACTGTACCAGGTACCTATGAGTACCTTTACCAAAACCTTCAAAACTCTTAATTTCTTCATTTTAGTAATAAATAATGCTTCTGTAAAGAGATTCTACAACTGATTTAGAGCTTACTGCCTACTGTCTAATGTTTAGATATTTATTTTAGAATTGAAAGTTGTCTGAAAATTCAACTCTCACTCAATTCAATAAATTTGGGTTGCTTTATATGACTCAAGTTGCTGTCATAAAGTTGGTTTTATATTTTTTCCTAACATATTCTTATCCCAAATATTTACCTGACTATAGTTTAATTATTTTCCATTTGTTTATCCAGTTAATTTTCCCAGAGTGCTTATGTTTATTTTATGAACTTTCAATGTATTGGAATACTTGCACTGTACTTAATATATAGTGAATAGTTACACGTGTGGTTTATATTACAGTTGGTTGTACTTGTGTTTTCTCTGGACTACTTTGGGATGGCAGAGACTTTTCCCCATGCATTTAAAATTAATTAATTATTTTAACAGCTTTATTGAAAGATAATTGATGTGCAAATAATAGCATATAATTAATGCATACATATTTGATAAGTTTGGATATATGCAAACACCAACCACAGATATATTCAACATCTTTTTATTTGGGGTGTGTGTTTTGTATGTGTGTAACAAGACCTACACTCTAAATAAATTCTGAGGTGCAAACCATAACACTGTTTGTGGGAGACCCTTCTGTGTGACATGGGCCCAGCTCCCACTCAGAGATGCACAGGACCCACGCCCACAGATAGGTTCTCTTGTGGGAAATTAGGTTTGCAACGTGCCTAAGCCGCTTTGTGTCTTGCTTTTGCTAAAACTCCCTCACCCTGAATTGAGATAGCAAGTGCTTACTGTAACTTCCTAAAATCCATGCTAAAACTCCCCAGTATGTAGTGTGACTGGCTCAACTACTTTTCCTTTTTCATTTGCAAATATCCCTCTGTGATGTCGTCAGTGACTTCATCTCCTTTGTTGTCTGTAAAAGGTAACCATCTACAGTGAACCTGTGCATAGTAAATGAGGACATTCGTGTAATGTGACCAGAAACCCAATAAAGGCGGTCATGGTGGAGGCTGTGGGCTTTTGCTCCCCGTGAGAGAAAAGCCATGCTGTTCCTCTTTCCTCCGCCAGACTCGGTAGTCCATGCGCATGTCTCATCTCATCCACGGCAACGCAGACACTGCGGGCCGGGGTCTGCATCAACTGTTAACTATAGGTGCTGTGCTGTACCTTAGATTTCTAGAACTCATTCATCTATCAAAACTGAAACTTTATACCCATTGAACAACAGCTCCCCATTCCCCGCCATCTTACCCCAGCAACCACCATTATACTATCTGCCTCTCTGAATTTGACTATTTTAGATACCTTATATAAATGAAATCATGAGGTATTTATCTTTCTGCTTGTACCTTATTTCACTTAAACACAATATCCTCCAGGTTCATCCATGCTGTTGCAAATGGCTGGCTTTTTTCATTTTGTTTTTAAGGCTAAGTAATATTTCATTATATGTATGTGTATAACCTATTATTTGTATCCATTCATCTATTGATGAGCACCTGAGTTTTTCTATGTTTGACTTGTGAATAGTGGTGTACTGACCTAAAAGAATTGAAATAGGGATCTTGAGTAGACATGTATTTTTAATTTGTACTTTTAGATTATCTGTTATGCTTAAGAGATACTCTACAACTAATAAGTGGGAGAGAAAAAGGTTAAGACAAGAATTTTCATTAGACATATCTGTTTTTAAACCATGGATTTTGTTTTCTGTAGCTTAGAACCAGTTTTCTCCTTTCTAAAAAGGAGATAATGGTATGTACTCAGAACAGATGTAATAAATGATTTAAAAGTGCATGTTATTATGTAGTAAGTTGTAAAGCCCATGCTAAGTATTCTGTAAGTATTATTTATTTCCCATGCCTTAAATCTGCACTGCATGGATAAGAAAATAATTTTATTGGCCCTCATTGAATCTACCTTCCTCAAATGAACAAGATTTATCATTGAAAGTCACTTTTTTGCCATTTTACAATATTAAGGGGGAACGGGGAACATAACAAGGGAACAGAAACTCCTCTTTTATGTGACAAAACTGGGGCATGGTAGGAATCTTATCTCAACCAATTAGATGACTATCTTGGAAGCTCTACTTTTGTGGTGTGCGTATGAAGAGAAGAAATTCTTGAAGGTTTTTATCTTCATGTGAACATAAAGATGGACCCACCAATCATGGTTTCAGTCTATCAGACTGTTAATTCATACCTTCATTCATTTAGTTAATAAAAATTAAATGTTCTATAGTTAAGGTAAATTTCTAAAAGCTTCAGCTTATCTAATAAGGAAGAGGCAGACAATGTAAAATTGATATACTATAATTAATATAATATATAATAATAAATATAATTAACATAATATACTATAGCATAGGTCAGTGAAAATGTTAAAGTGAAAAATAATAAAAGAAATGGGAATAATGAATGCCAGGGAGTTAAAATTTTACTGGGGTCAGAAAAGACCTCACTGAGAAGGTAACATGTAAGAAGGATTTTACCAAACATATACATTAGGAAAGAATGTTCCAGAAAGAAAAAAAATGAACTTTGAATGGTCTGAGTTCACAGAGTTAGTGTGCAGGCTTATGTATTGTAAGCATGATAAGGTTTAAAGGCAACTGCAAAAACCTTAACATTTATCTCAGACAGAAATAATACGTTTCTGGAGGATTTAGGTGAAATAAGGAATGATATGATTCACTTGTCAAATGAGCATTCTCTGGCTATTCTGTTAATAAGTAACAGTTGGTCAAAAGGTTAGAAATAGTGACATCAGTAGGAAGGCCAGTGTAGTTACCCAAATAAAAGACATCAGTAGCTGACTAGATTTAAGAATATGTTTTAAAAGTAGAACAAACACAATTTGCTGACAAATTAAAAGATATAATCAAGAATGATACCTAATTCACTAGAATAAGATAATAGTTGGGGAAAACACTGATTTGGAGGGAAGAGCAGATGCTCATTTTAGACTAAGTTTGAGATGTTCATTATGCATCTGAATGCATATGCAAATTATCCCCTGGGTTAATGGTATAAATTAGTGACTTATCAACACTGATAGTATTGAAACAATGGGAATAGAAGAGATTAACAAAAACAGTAGATAAAGAAGCAAAGAGATCTAGGATTAAGGCTAGGGCACATCTATATTTAAAGATTGCAAAGATGAGGAAAAAAAGAGAGAATAAAAGAACAGAAAAATAAGGCTATAAGAAAATAAGGAGACATTGGATCCTAGACTCAAAAGTAAAGGTTTTTATTTTTTTTTTTAGCAATGTCAGTAACTGTTGCAAAATCTGCTGATAAAACAAAGATGAAGAATTATTTTTATTTGTAATTTGGAAGTGACTGGTGAATAATTATTTTGATGGAGTAATTAGTAAAAAATATATATACCATATTTTTCAGATTGTAACATGCATTCTCCTCACCCCAAATTTGGGAGGAATAATGGTTGTTAATGCTGCTGTTGAGTTCTGTTTACATTTACACTGGTGAAATATTATGTTATTTATGTTATTAAATATCTTACCACATTTCTGGCTTCAAATTTTTTTCCCTCTTTTCCTCCTCTAAAACCTAGGTGTGTCTTAGGGTCCAAAAAACACGGTATATAAATTTGTGACTTACCAGCTGCAAAACACATTTCGTATACAAAAATGTACTGTTACAGAGCAACAGAAGGTCCGTTATTGTCCGCTGCCTTATGGAAAGATGTCTCTCAAAGCCAGAGATGTGTGAAAAGGAAAGGAAATGTTTATTTAATGCTATACAGACTTAAAGTAGTGACTTAACATCTTCATTAAAATATCAAAGTCCTTTAGGATACCCACAGACGCCCACAGTGCTTCCTATCTCCCTCTGCCCTAAGTCAGGGTACCGTAATTGCAAGGAAGAGAAGCATACGTCCAGGATCCAGGCACTTAACACCATCAGCTGTGTCATCGTCCAGGCAGGATCTCTAATTAATCCAAAGCCATGTGGCACCTTCTCATGGCCTACTGGCGAGAGTTCTTTCACCCTTCTTCCAGGCAAAGTCTTTCTCATTCCCAGGCCATGCAGCCAAAGGGAGCACCCCAAAGCCACGTGGTCCTTCTTCTACCGAAGCTGTGGAGAAGGGGTCCCCACTCTGGCAAAGCCATGTGGCTCTCCCTCTTCACCAAAGCTTCAGGGGTCTGCACTCTGGTGAAACCACGTGGAATCTCCTCCCTCTGGCAAATCTGCAAGAGAGTCTCCACTTGAGCAAAGTCAAATGGCAATTCTCTGCTAAAGCCACATGGTGATTTTCCCTCACAGGGCTGTGAGGGTCCTAACTCTCATGAAAGCGTGTGGATTCTCCCAATGGCTGCCACATCTCCGTTTAAATCTCAGCACCAAATCTCTTCTGTACCCCCATTTCCAACTCCTCCTACAATCAGTTACACCTTCCAGCATTCCTGTATATTCCAAGTATTTTTGGGATGCCATCGTGAGTCTGGGCAGGTGTGTCCCCATTTTCTGGAGCCAATCTTTTCCAAGCTCCCACACAGGCGCTGTGACTTGAGGTTCCTCCCCCAGTCACGTCTTGCGGGGGAGTCCTTTCCATCCCCCTGGCTCAGAGCATGGCCACAGCTATTTAACACATCCAAGCCACCAGCCAAAGGCTATAGATATGTTAAATGACCATGCCATGGATTAGCAGCTCTGCATGTCCTTGCTCCATGTGTCCCTTCCCCCAACTCATACTGTGGGGGAAGGGGTGAGGACATCTTATATGCCCCTCTAATATTTCCTGGACACCCTGAGTTCTGGGCCCCATTCCAAATCCTTATTTTTAGGGTCCCCCTCCTGGCTGCACCCCGCATCAGTACAATAAAATGACTACTATCAGGATCTGTGTAAACACGCACTCATAGCTCAGATCAGAATTAGCAATTCATGTTGAGATTCTCCCATACATATTCAGAGGAGATTGAGGGGCAGGTAAAGCCTCTGGTGCAAACTAACACCAACCTAAATCCTTGTCATTGAGACTGGGCCAACTTTTCTCCCCTTTTGCTACGTAGTCCTGAGAACAAACGTTAATAATTTAGCTTTTTGTTCCAGGAAATCCTCACCCTGGAAGTTGGGAACATGAACCTCCTAAACAGTTTACTTCTTAGAGCTAACGTCTTCCCCCTCAAGAGTCCTTTCAGAGCACTCACCTTTGTGTGCCTATCAGTTCAAAGCTGTGCTGTCACTGTCATTTCCTCACAAGGTGTCCTTTAGAATCACTCACCCCAAGCCTTAACGCCTTTCCTAATTTCCTTAATTTCATTTAGCATTAAGACTTTGTTAAGGCAGTGTTGATCCTTTCCCTCCTAGGTCTAAACACATTAATTTTCTTTAACCAACATATTAAGGCCATTTAAGGAGAGACATTGGTGAAATTACAAGGCCCTAAGGTTTGCAATGAAATGGTCTCAGGTGAGAATTCTCTGTTTTCTCAGGCCATTTCTTAGTGAAATGCACATTCATCATACTTTCAACTGAATACTTTGAAGAACTACTGAAGTCTCTTGTTCACAGACACTTTGAGGAAATTAAGGAGGATAATCATGGTAACAGCTCTCCAGGGTTACTTCTCTCACTGCAATCTTTTCTGATGCCCAGATTCTGGAGCTTCTCATTAGGCACATGTATTATGTAGATTTTATGGGAATCTAGCATTGTTTAGTAACAGCAGAAAATACCTTTTCTGAGCAAAATATCTTCAAATAAGAATAAGGGCTTTGAAATTGTCATTGGCAATTTCTCCTAAAGTAGTAGGGAGCTTATGGATTCTATGTTTGGTTTTAGATCGACTAATCTAGAAAACCCCTTACAAATTAATGGAACATAGTGTCTTTGTACTCAACACATTTTCTTATTGTTGCACAACAATATTTAGAACTGAGGATTGGGGTCTGTTCAGCTGGGTCTTTAGTTACAAGTAGCATTTCTTGACTGTATAGAAGTTGTCACTTATACAATTTAGAGGGCTTTTATAATCAAATAATAGAAAATTGTATTTGATAAATCTTAGATATTTATCCCATACTCTTGGAAGGAGCTTGTGCAAGTGATCAGTTCTGAAGCTTAAATTTCATTACTTTACAGTTCCTTCTCTTCCTGTGGAGGAAAGAGAGAGGACAACGGCATGTCTTCCATTCTAAAATAAAAAAAAAAAATCATCATGTTGCACACAACTGTCTACTATCTGTCTAGGTCAGATCAACCTTAAGGAGCCAGGTGGTAATAGAAGCATTTCTTCTGGTGAACACTGAATTTAATGTCTTTTAAAAGAACAATTTAACTAGACGTAATGTAAATAGTGAAGAATTGTCAATAAGGGGTTGTGAGATGCAAGCGCCCACCTCAGACTGCATATCATAAGTAACATGGAAGAGCCGATGCTATAGACTGAGTACATCACGCTATGCCAGCAATGATGATAACTGCTTCCAAAGTAATATTAATTCATAAGTCAACTCTGGGAGTAAAATGATAGCGATGTTTTCCACCACTGTGTTCCCTTAATGAACACATATCTAACAGACTAATGATTTTCTCTGCAAAAGCTGGGGCAATCACAGGAGTTTATTGGAGGTTGCCTGCTCAGATTCGTATGTTAAGTACAAATTGTCCACCATCTCGCTAGTTCAGATCTGCCGCTTAATTCCCAGAGGAGCCAGATAATCATTTTCTTTCAAAAAGAAAGAAAATTTATTTCATAAGCCTAAGAGCCCCTGCAAATGGGGTATATGGCAGAATTGTAGAACCACTGTTGAAAATGATAAAGTAGGACTTAGCTGTTCAGCCTACATGGCCACCAGATGTCACTGTGGAAAAAGAAAGACTCCAAAGTTGTGTTCACCAGTCATTTCAGCCAGGATGAGGGTGGAAAAGAAAGAAAAGGAAGGGGACGATGTTGTTGGTGTTTAGATGGTCTCACTTCTATTACATCACATGGACTTCTGTTTTGTTTTTCACTCTCAGAACACTGGGTGTTTATGAGCTTCTCCAGGTAGCAAGGCACTTGAAAAATACGTCTGTATTCATCCTTTCAGAGTTTTGTTGGAAAGTCTGGCTCCTTGCACCAACCACTTCTTTTCATAATGATACCTGCCATATTTGAGTGTAATTGGCATGGCGTGGCTAGAAAAATCCTGCGTTGGGATTTACTGTAGCTGGGAAGAGAGTTCAATTTTTAAATTACATCAGGTTCATTTACATGACACGTAGCTCATGCAATAGAGGTTCTCATTCAATACCTTAATAAGTACGCAATCCACCCACTGATGGGAGTAGTAGAGGATTGAATAAATATATCTATAAATTATGAGTTCATCCAGATTTATATGGTACTATGTACAGCTCACTTGAGGTACATATGCATACCCACATTTGACAAAAGGCAAGGCTCAACAGGGGTCATTATATCTTCATCATGTGTCCAATACATTTATTGCTGGATATCCAAGAATTTTATGTTACTTTTGTAATCATAGCCGCTTTAGGTATGGACCTTTCAATCATTTATGACATGATAATTGTTCAATCCTGAATATATTGCAGATTCTATTCCCTATGCAGTGTCTGCTTATATACATAATTTTATATAATAATATATATATAAAACACATCAGATCTATTATTATTATTATACTTTCTTTCATAAGGCATAAATTATTTGCTAGTGCAATAATTGCTAGTGTTAGTGCTTTTAACAGTCTTATTTGCGGATGACCTACATACTGACCACACTTGGTCATTGCAATAGCCCATAATTTAGTCAGTCTGTGGGTGGTATCCTATAACTAGAATTCAGCCTATTACACAAAATTACTGATGCAAAACAGCAACAATGCTTGACTATAATTTTCATGGATTGTTAAAGCAAAAGGATTTCTCCTCAGTAAAAGGAAGGGAACCTTGACTTATTTTCAGATACTAACTCTTATAGATGAAAACATCTTTAAGTAGGAACTTCTTCAAGTTTAAATGAAGAATTTATCAGGGCCACATCTTTTAGTACTGGGTGAGTAACACACATGTTGGTTAAGGGTTCACTAAGGCATCAGGAGTCTTATGGAATGGCATATTTTTATTTTACAATAGAGTTGTCCAAGGTTTATCCCGTCTTGAGTGATTTTGGCTTGAAGAATGCTCCTGTCTGTGTTGAAATATTGGGTGAGAGAAACTTTTTTTAATGGGAAGATAACATGTTTCCATCAAGCACAAGGAACAGATTACGGGCTAGCTTCATATGAATAGAAAAAGTATGAGCTTTTATATCCAGGGAGCCTTGGCATGTCTGAGATGTTCCTGTTTCCAATTAACATGTACCGGAGCATGCGGTCAATGATGCATTAGTTGCTAAGGGAAGAAGATAGTGGGAAACCAGGAAACTGTCTGGGCATTTTTAAGTTGTAAAGTGTTTAAAATTAATATAGGTGTGTCCTGTGGCACAAATTAAGATCAAGTTTACAGGAGGGCACTGAGGGCTATGGGGGCCTTGTCAATACTTTTACTTCAATATTTCTAAAAATTGCTGGTTTCATCTTTTGCAATATCTTGTGAAGACCCAGTGGGCTAAGTATCTTTCAAGGAAGATGATGAGGTGTGTATGCTAACATGGGTATTATCTGTCTATCTATCTATCTATCTATCCATCATCAATCATCTAGATCACCATCTATCATCTATGTAATCTTTGCTATGCCATCTAATCATCATCCATTTAATCTTCGTTATGCTAATAGATGAATTATGAATCAGTATGAATTCATACTGATAACTTTCATTCTTTTTTATTATACCATGGATATTCCAAGATATTCCAGCTGACTTCCCTTGCTTATCAGTAGCCTCCAGCTTAAACAGTTAGACATTTGTCACCCAACATCCCCCACTGACTTATTTACCTGTTCAATTCCAGAGTAAATGTATAGTGGTCTCAGGTTTCTTAGCCCGTATCTCAGGGGGACACATCTTCATCAACCAGAGGAACGTGTTTGTGCATGGTTTCTTTTGCCTTTAGTTTGACAACTCTTCTCATTTGGAAATGACCTAGGAAACTTTTGAAAGTTACCTAGGTCAGCAACATTTTCCTCCACCCTCGTTAGTGAGGTTGTTTTAGACATTTATAATACAGTTAGATTATTTTCTCACAGTCTGCATAGCAAACTTGGATTCCCTTGGCAGCTAAATGAGATTTTGCATTTAAAAAACATGAAAGGTTTTTTTTTTTTTTGCTATAAAGTTCAGTGAATTTTGACCAATTCACAGGAACATGTTTCCACAATCATGATTACCTTTAGAATAGTTTTAGTCCCCTTAAATATTCCCTATTCTTCGATGACTCTACTCTCTCCCTGCTCCCCTCCCTCTGAACACCCTGGAAACTCATCGAGTTTTACTGCTTATATAGTATTTCTATTTTTTTCTTTTTTAAGTTTGTATTTATTTATTTTTTAGAGAGAGAGGAAGGGAAAGAGAAAGAGACAATGTGTGGTTGCATCTCGTGTGCCCCCTACTGGGGACCTGGCCCACAGCCCAGGCATGTGCTCTGACTGGGAATCCAACTGGTGACCCTTGGCTTCACAGGCCAGCACTCAACCCGCTGAACCACACCAGACAGGGCTGCTTATATAGCCTTTTCCAGAGTGTTATATTATTTGAATAATTAACTATATAAACATTTCAGACTTGTTTCTTTCACTTAACAAAATGCATTTAAGATATATGTGTCTGTTTACAGCTTGATTTCCTTTTATAACTAAATAATATTCCATTGTGAATATGTACTGATTTTTTATCTATTCATAATTATAATAGATATTATAGTTTGTATTGATTATGAATAAAAATGCAACAAAATGCTATAAGCAATAGCATAAGGTGTCATGTGTGGGCTTAAGTTTTCAAAACAGTTGGATAAAATGTTTTGGATCATGGATCCATGCTTGGATCCATGATTTCTGGTTAATGTTATAACACTATACTAACTTTGTAAAAAAAAACAAACAACAGTCTCCATAATCACTGTATCATTTTCCATTCCCACTAACCATCAATGGTAGCTCCTTTTTGTTGTCTATTCTTATCAACAGCCATGCCTTCAGATTTTAGGATTTTAGTTATTCTAGTAGATATTCAGCCATGTTTAAATGTTACTTAAATTCACTTTTTTCACAATAGCAAGGTTTAATTTTAATACAATCAAAGGAAAATAAGTATGAAGTTGACAATTTTCTCCCAGTCACAGATCAAGTTATCAAGAAGGGTATATACTGGGTGCCTAACTCAGGTGGTAGGACTGAGTTTAGTCTTCAAAGTATCTATCACTAACATGTTTTCCCAACTATCATATGTATCTCTGCTCATGATTTTACCAGTAAGAGAAGGTAATGGATTGGACACCTTCTTCTCATTATTCCCCATCCTAAAATTTTTAGGTTGAATCATCATCTTAAACCTTCACTAAAAAGGAAACTTTATATTTAGCTGGTTTTATTTTAAAGACAAATATTTCCAAATAATACACAGAGTCTTCAAGAGAATAAAAACAGTGATCACGTTCCACTGTATGAAGTCTGCACAACCTTAAACCTGAGATGCTCAATATACAGTAAATATCAGGTCAGTCATGTTCACAAATATACATAACAAAATTCTAAAGCAATATCAGCAAACCAAATCTGGCAGTGTACTAAAAGGGTATTATATCATAAGCAAATGAAATTTAATCCAGAAATGCAAAATTGTTTAACATTTGTAAATCAATTTGTTTGATACACAACATAACAGAAAAAAGAAAAGAGAAAAATAAATACAGAAAATTAATTTGATGAAATTTAAATTCAATTTATGATGAAAACTCTCAGCAAACCAGGAAAGGGGAAGTTCTTTACTGTGATAATGGACACCTGCTGAAAGCTGACAGCAAGCACCGCACTCACAGAAGAGTGGTTGAAAGCTTTCATGTGAGCGAGAAATGAGACTGGAAACTGGAAGACACCATTCCATTCAACACTGTTTTGTAGGAAAGAAAAATTCAAAAGCTACAAGAATTCAAAAGAAATTAATGAAAATGTCATTCTTAAACAGTATTATTGTGTGCATATAAAGTCCAGAACAATTCACAGTTATTATAACAAATAAGTAAGTTTAGCAAGTTTTCTGCATACAAGATCTACATAAATTTTATATACTTTATATAAAATGGCAAAGTTAGAAAATTAAATGTAAAGATGACTACAATAGCAAAAATATAAAATTCATGGATATGAATCTAATGGAATATATGTAGATATCTACAAATAAACCTCAAAGTACTTTTGCTAGAAATTTAATTTTCATAAAAGGGCTAAAGAATTCAAGTATTATGTCAAGCAAAATCAGCAGTTATTAGAAGGAATTAGATTCATTTCAAACTGTTGGGTTTTTGACCACATGTTAAGGTCTATGATTATGAGATCTCTGCATTAAAGTTTATAGGACAAGCAAAGTTAAAAATTAAAATACCCTATGGTATTTGTCTTTCACCTCCTGGCTTATTTTGCTTAGCATGATGCTCTTCAGTTCCATCCATGCTGTTGCGAAGGGTAGGAGCCCCTTCTTTCTTTCTGCTGCAAAGAATTCCATTGTGTAAATGTACCATAGTTTTGTGACCCATTCATTTACCGATGGGCACCTGGGTTGCTTCCAACACTTGGCTATTGTAAATTGTGCTGCTATGAACATTGGGGTGCATAGGTTCTTTTGGATTGGTGTTTCAGGGTTTCTAGGATATAATCCTAGCACTGGAATTGCTGGGTCAAAAGGTAGGTCCATTTTTAGTTTTCTTAGAAAATTCCATACTGCTTTCCATAATGGTTGTACCAGTCTGCAGTCCCACCAACAGTGCACTAGGGTCCCCTTTTCTCTACAACCTCTCCAACACTTGTTTGTTGCTTTGTTTATGATGGCCATTCTGACTGGTGTGAAGTGGTATCTCATTGTGGTTTTAATTTGCATCTCTCTGATAGCTAGTGATACTGAGCATCTTTGCATGTGTTTCTGGATCTTCTGCATGTCCTCCTTGGAGAAGTGTCTGTTCAAGTCTTTTGCCCATTTTTTTAATTGGGTTGCTTGTCTTCTTAGAGTGGAGTCATGTATGTTCTTTATATATTTTGGGGATTAAACCCTTGTACCATATGATCTCACATTTAACAGGAACCTAATCAATAGAACAAACAAACAAGCATAATATAACCAAAGGCACTGAAATTGAGAACAAGAGAGGAGAGGGATTGGAATTTCTAGGGAAAAGGGGAAGGGTTTAGAGCAACAAGTATGAAAGACACATGGACAAAAACTAGGGGGGATGGAAATGGGAGGGAGCTGGGGAGGGCTAGGGCAGTGGGCTGGGATGGGAGTAGAAGACAGAAAACTGTATAAGAACAACGATTAAAATAAATTTTTTTAAAAAATTAAAATATCCTTTTTTGGTACACTTTTGAGTCATGGAATAAGAAACTAGATATATGATGCTGAAGGCTATGAATGTAACTCTTGGATGTAAATATAAATATGAACTTGTACTATAATCAATTTGTTGTTTTCAGCAACCTGGATCAAACAGCATAACTAAGAGACAGAATAGGGATAAACTTTATCCACAGGATTTATGTGGAAAAATATTGTGGCAAGTTTGCTACATTGGCAAAAGATTAAGTAAAGTAATGGACCACAAAAACAGATCAGTTAGAATGAGAAGTAAGTGAAGGCAGGAAAGAATGAAAGTTGCTGTGAGTTCAAATATAAATGTAGTGAATTCAGACAAAGGAAATAATGTAGCATAGGAATATGTGCTTCAAACATGAGGTACTTAAGGTTACAAATAGCTGTGGATCAAGTCCATGTGATTAAAAAACCTATCATGGGCCATAAGAGTGCATTGTTAAAGTAAAATGAAGACAATAGTCCCTAAGAAAAGGTTATCAAGAATATCAAGATCATGAGGTCTCCACTAATGAGTGTAAGATTTAGAGTAGAGAAGAAGACATTTACTCTAGTGATTGGCAGCATGTAATAACACTCAAAAGCACAGAATCTGGATTCAGACAGCATGGATTTCGATTTTTATTTCACCACATGTTAACAGTGACCTTGGGAAAATTACTTAGCTACTCTGTGCTTTAATTTTCCCAACTGTAACATACATATAATAATAGCATTTATAGTATGCAATTGCTTTGAGAATTATGGACTAATGCCAGGCAACTAGAAGAGTTTTAAGAAACACTGTAGTGTGTTAGATAGATTTTTTAAAAAGAACTTCAGTGAAAGGTTTAGGAAGGGTGATTGTCTGGCTGCAGCATAGTGAACAGAGGCCAAGTGTGCAGTTATTGAGCAACTAGGAAACACAGTCAGACCAGGACTGGAAATAGTACCTGCATGTCCATTAAGAAACCTGGGAAAAAATAGCCACAGAGATGTAAAGTACAACATAAGGAATATAGTCAACAGTATTGCAATAACTACGTGAAGTGTCAAATGGGTAAGGTACATTAATATCTAATTGCTGTCCAGTACACCTGAAACTAATATAACATTGTATGTCAACTGTAATAAAAAATAAAATTTAAAAATGGCATCCCTAGACCTAAAAAATAGAAGAGGAAAAGGAAATACAGGAAAGAGTAAGAGAGGGCATGAAAAGAACAGAAAAGAAAATACAGTGTTAAGAAGCTGAAGGAGAAGAGCTTTTCACAGAGGTTTTTTTCTTTTCTGTTCCCTGTGCTATATGAAATCATCGATGCAGCTGCTCTGGGACTTATTTGTCCCCCTTGCTCTAAGCTGCTCTAAGATTTGATGCCAAGTGTTACTGTTTTCAGGCTGCTGCTTCAATGCATCATTTAGTCCATTAGCTAAATTGTTAAACCTAAAACAAAGTTGTATTTGAGAATAAGATACTTTGAAATACAAGTTGCTTTCATGGAGGTGAGGGAATGTGGGTTATCAGTTAAACTAGAATCTTTGTAGACTCTATCAAATGAGGCTGGAACTTCTTTTGTAATATCCAGATGAAAGATTAGTATTTTTAAAGGCATAGTTGCTTTGTTAGAAGAAAAAAAAATACAAAGAATAAAGACAATTTTGGAAATAAACTAAGGTGAGAGTGAAGGAGACACAGAATTTTGAAAAATAGACTCAGAGCTGTGTCTTGTGGTATAACATGGTATCTGGGGGTCTGTGTATTAGCAATTTACAACTGAAAAAAAAAAGAAGGAATGGTTAGAGTACAAGTCTGGGAAAGTTTTAGAAATTAATGAATTGGCAATACTCTGCTGATTCGCAGGAACCATCCTTAGGTACTAGGAGAGGAATATTACTCCCCCAACAATAGTATGCAGCAATCAGATTGTTACTGTGGCACACAGGAGACAATCTTAAGATGAATGGAGCATAACACTTGTCTAATTCCACTCAAAATTTTAATTAGAGGAAGGCATAAAAGTATTCATACAAGTTTGTAGTACAATAGAAACATCTTTGCTGATCAATATTGATTTTTCCTCAACTTTTCAAGACTTGTTATATTTTTTTAACCTCACCTGAGGAGACTTTTTAAAATTTATTTTATATAAATTAAATATAATTTAACTGCATTAAATCTGCATATTACTTTTGGTAATGTGGACATTTTAACTGCGTTGGTTTCTTTTAATCCATGAGTATGGAATATCTTTCCACTGCTTTTGTTTCCTTCAATTTCTTTTAATAATGCCTCACAGATTTCAAATTATAAGTCCTTCATACCCTTTGTTAAGTCTGCTTCTAGGTATTTCATTTTTTTCAATTGCAAAACAAATTTTTTAGTTTTATTTTTGGAAATGTCATTGCTGGCATATAGGAATGGAATGGATTTTTGTCCATTGATTTTGTATTCTGCAACTTTACTGTATTTTTTATTATTTCTAATAGGTTTTTTTGGTGGCTTATTTAGGATATTCTATATAAAACATAGAAGCATTGGATCAGAACAGCAAGAAGAAAAAAGAATTTAAAAAATAACAAGGATAAACTAAGGAGCTTCTGGGACATCTCCCAACATACCAACATTCAAAGGATAGGGGTGCTAGAAGGAGAAGAAAAAGAGCAAGAAAAAACTTATTTGAAAAAGTAATGGAAGAAACATTCCTTAATTTGGTGAAGGAAGTAGACATACAAGTCCAAGAAGCACAGAGAGTCTAAAACAAGTTAGACCCAAAGAGGGGTCTAGACACCAAGATATATCATCATTAAAATGCCACAGGTTAAAGATATGGAAAGAATCTTAAAAGCAGCAAGAGAAAAGGAGAGAGTTACCCACACAGCAGTTCCCATGAAACTGTCAGATGATTTCCCAAAAGAAACTTTGCAGTCTAGAAGGGACTGGCAACAAGCATACAAAGTGATGAAAAGCAAGGACCTACAACCTAGGTTACTCTATCCAGCAAAGCTATCATTTAGAACTGAAGGGCAGATAAAGTGCTTCCAAAATAAAGTAAAACTAAGAGTTCATTAATGCCAAGCCATTATTATATGAAATGCTAAAGGGAATTATATAAGAAAAACAAGAAGATCAAAACCATGAGTAGTAAAATGGTAATTCACAACTATCAACAACTGAATCTAAGAAACAAACAACAGGAACAGAATCATAGGGAGATCATTTGGAGGTTATCAGCTAGGAAAGGGAAGGAGGAGAATGGAGAAAAAGATTCAGGGATTAAGAAATACAAATTGTAGGTAAAAAATAGACAGGGGGAGGTTAAGAATAGTACAGGAAATGGAATATCCAAATAAATTATATGCATGACCCATGGACATGAACCAAAAATAGAAAAATTAAGTAAATCTTATGTAAAATTAAAAAAACAAAAACAAGCGAACATTTTCAAGCAGTATAATCAGATAATGAACAAATGAAGCCTAAGATATTCTTTAAAAATATCATTCCTTGCCCAAACATCATAAGAAATACTTCACTAAAACAATTTGTACATCTCATATAATGTACATTCTGAAATCATAATTTTAATACTCATATACACCTAGTTTCATGATGTAAAATTTTAGGATGAGAGTAAATTTCTGTTTTTGTTTCTTAATTATAAAGCCACCAAGTGTGTCAAATGAATAAAAGCTATTTTCTATTTTTTTTCAATTATTGTTTGCTATTACTTAACCAGTTAGAAAGCATAGAATCCAGGTGGTAATCAACACAGTAGAAAATTGCTTTCAGTGTATAATTTCTCTAGGTGTTTTGTGATAATTAACACTGTAACATCAGCATTAATAGCAGGGATAATTTAGTTCTACTGGCTCTAGATCAGAATGAACCCTTATAGTACCATCTTGTCTTTGTAGGAGGATATTTTCATGATCCAACATGCATGCCAAATACAAGAAGTAAGGAGTTTAAAGTAGAAAAATGTGTAATTTCTACAAAATAATTAAGACTGGAATTATATTGATTTAACACTATTGATTGACAAATATAATCTCAGAATTTACATATTTTGAATGGAGATGTATTTTTGGCCATTATATGGCACATATAAATATTATGTCATTCCTATATGCCATGGATTTAATCTTCAGTTTACAAAGCACATAATTTTAAAAATGTATTTTAATCTCAGAGAAAAATGGGCTGGAATTAAAGATAGGCTATTATTTTAAATCCAGTGACCATTTCCTGCTTAGAAAGAAGAAAGGTCTTTACAGGTAAAAAATATTTTTACTACATATGTAAAATGACTTCAAAACTAATTTTTGAAGGAATTTTGAGGACATACTAACATAGTCTGCATTAAACTGACATGCTGAACAGCATATTTTGCTAAGAGAATACTAATTATATTTGAAGTAAAGATGTTTATTACTTAAATTAGGTAGAAGAGTGAAGAATTTAATCAAACATTTCTTGCTTTTTGGTTTTCCTTGTATGTATTAGACAGGCTTTAGATAACTTATTTAATAGACCTTTCTCTAAAAACTTGAAATTTGGAGGAAAAAAATATCTGCAGAGTCAAACACAAAACTGCTTGGTCAGAAGTCTGTATCCTCTGTAGGTGTCATCCCTCTGGGTCATGCTTCCCACCATTTGTTTCCTATATCTGTCTTCACTGTCTACACCTTTAGGGCTGATTAGATGGCCTGTCTCTCATTACTTTTGCTATGTCTGTTTTAGCTGGTATCTTAACATTCCTCCTCAGAGCTACTAAGATTGCTTCTTCCCTGTTATCTCTAGCTTTTTAACCCATCTTCATCTTGTCTTATGTTTTTCCCATAATGCTTAAGCCTTGCCTGGCCACCTCCTCTCTGCTTTTCCCAGTATCATTAATATTGTATATTAAATCATATAGGTCTACTTCAGAATTTCAAACCTTTGCAGTATTGGCATCTGGGTTTGGGTAATTATGCAGTGTGTGTGCAAGGTCAGAGTACTGCTGTGTTGTGCGGTGCTTAGTGGCATTCATGAATTTACCTCCTAGAAGAGACTAACAGCTTCAAGCCAATTGCGACCACTGATGTTGTCTCCAGACATCACCAAATGTCTCCAGGGAGCAAAACTGCCTTCGGTTGACAAGCACTAATGTATTCGATAAGGTTACCATCTTGAAACTCTTCTAGATTTTTACCTTATTCAGTCCATGTAAAACTTTTTTACTAAAATGTATTTTACTTAGTAAAGCATCTGTAAATTCTCCTATCACTTTATACAGGTTTAACTTATAGTAACTCACCTAAAATATCTTAGTTAAAATTTAGATTAAAATAAATATTTCCTTTTATGTGATAGGTTGCAGTTATAAATACCAAAATATATCAGGCACATCTGTAAGCATTACCATGTCTCAACCACTTTTCTGGTGCAGCTGCCAGAGAGAAAAATAGCATGCATTAAACCAGAAACACCCAATGAAACAGGACCACTAATGGCACTGATTACAATTTCATAAAAATTAATAAAGGTAATTAAGTATATTTAAGCAAATTGGAAAGTAAAAATGAGTTTCTGTCTTCCATTTATGGCAGTTCAGTGGATGAGGTTCATTGAATAATCTTTCCAATTTTCACAAATAAAATGTATAATATAGTATTTTAAAAACCTAAAAATCCAATGGTGAATTTGAATAAAATGTAAAAATGCCCAGATATCAGAACTAAATTGAAACGATTAATCTTTGGCAGTAAGAGAGCACCAACACCAACTTTAGCCCAGAGGATTCCTGCTTACTGCGTGAGAACTGGAGCCGCTTTCAACAATGGTACTAGCATCCAGGGTATGGACTAAAGCTTATTCCTGATCATAGGGATGGGATAAGAGACCACCCTTAAAACTGAGACTCTTAGCTGTACAGTCTAATGAGGATAAATAAATTCTGAAATGTGTGGGTTTGAAGTTTAGAACTGTGTAAAGGTATATTTATATTCCCTTTACACAGGGAATATATATATATGTGTGTATATGATATGTATATGTATATATATACACACTCATACTCACACACATACAAACCAACACAAGTAACAATCTACCATGAGCAAAGTTCAGAAACCTAATATCTTGACTCATTCCATTTATTACCTGTTTCGGTTTTCACACTCTAGAGAAACAGATTTCCTATGGGGCCAGCAACACCAGCTGCCTTGCTAACTCTTCTCCTTGACATTACACACAGGACAAAGCTATGGTGATGACTTTGACACTAAGTAATGGGACCACATCACAGTTAGCTCTAACTTGGCTCCATGGGCTAAAATGATGTTACCCTTTTTTCTTTTGGAGAATGGAAGGTGCAACTGAAAGTTTGAACTCACTAATAACATGGTTGGCTTCAGGAGAAACCATCCCGATCCTTATGTGCTTTGCAAAAGTCACCTCATTAACATAACAAAAGATATATTTATCACTCTCAACACTTAGGAAATTTAAAGGATTTGGGGAAATGTGAGCCTGAAACTGTAGATGAAGACAGAATAAATATGAAAAATATATTTTGGAAAAAAAAAAAGAAAAATATATTTTGGTCACCTGAATGACCAAGTATATATTTTCCTTCTAAATCACAATATCACATTTATTATTATATTATTTTAAAATAATATAATGCATGTTTTCACAGCAATAAACTAAAATCAATAGCAGACTACTCAGCTAAGATTGACTTTGAGTAAGTATATAATATCAGAAAGTAATTTCTTGTGTTTTTGCTTTGCATCATCTATGTACATTTATACTTAAAGTCTTATTTCAGGGAATTATAGGCTAAAATGGTGTTTATCATCAGGATTTTGCCCCATTTCTGTACTTATAATTTGATTTTAAATAAATTGAATACTTTAAAATAAGAACTTCATGAACAAATGTTTGCCTTACCTTAATAATGTGATAGTTTTGTATAAATTTCTGAAAGAATTCAGTTCAAAGGCACTAAATATAGAGAGTCTTCTATTTTTCTAAAGAAAAGTCAGTCTACAGTAATAAACTCATTACCGCATTTTCCACCAATGACTTTTGTGTGAACTCATTTTTAGGGGATGATAAACCTTCACCTCTCCTGTGGGATTGCTAATACTGTCAAGAAGAACAAAAAACTTTTAACCTCTGAGAGCTCTGGGGAACACTGCTTTCTCCTTGTTCCATCAGAGGTGAGACCTTGTCAGTAGGCACATTTAATCACAGGCCACATCAGGATTATCTTCTGGGACCAAAGCGAACATAAGGTCTCACTCTGAGCTCTTAAATAGATGACCAGAATCTTAACTGGTGGGTAAAGAATTGTAACATTGCTCCTTTTTGAGGGAGAACTGAGCCATAATACAATAACTTTGAGATAGAATATATTGAGGAAAGGCCACATTTTAAAAACTTAATATAAAAACAAGTTGATTACCTCACATTTTAAATGCCATACTATATTATTTCTTATAGTCAAATATTTACATATATTAAGGTCACTTAATGAGGGTAATAGCTAATGAGAAAGATAAAAAGAATTGAAACTAAAGAAAAATTAAAAGTTACATTCAACATTTCGAAGGTAATGAATAATCAAGGATTTAGCCCATTTAGTTAAACTGGATAGTGGTCAACTCTCTGCTCTGCAGCATAGTCTTCTTATTTTTATTGACTTTGTAATAATTATAAAGATGACTCAAAAGTTGAATTAAACACAATTAATTAAATGCATTACTTAAAATTTTAGATTGCAATATGTTCAAAAGGAGTCACAAATAGGATGTCTAATTGTCTCTGTGATTTTTTAAAAAATCGCCTGTGTCTTTCCCTATAAAAATAGTGTGTCCTGAGGTTAATTTGGGTCCAATATACCTCTCAGACTATAACTCAGTTTACATTATTTTAAAAGTCACTCAAAAGTATTCAAAGAGAGAAACTAGAATACAACTTCACAAAAAAAACTAAATTTTATTTAAAACCAATAATAAATTTTAAGATAAAAAGCCCAAGAAACAAAAACTGGGACTTTATACAAAAGGAAACCTGTTGTTTAATACAATATAAGAAAATGAACATATATACATTTATAATTTAAAGTAATTTAACTGAAAATAGATACCAGTGTCTTTTCCCCCCAGCTTTGTATTTAGTGTTTAGTGTACTTAGCTTATGTATTTATTGTAATACATTTTCTGATTTTTGCCTTTTATTTCCCATTATTTTGTTAAATTAAAAAAAACTGAGCAAAATATTTTTAAGTTGCACCATATATCTTGATATTAGCACATTTTGATCTCTTGATTTATTAATTCTTATTTTTTAATCTCATGGTATAAGCAATTGTTTTTCTAATTGTTGCATTTCAATTATTGTTCAAATACCTTTTATAAAGATTATTTATGAAATCTATAGATTTTCTTTTCCCCAATGTATTGTGCATGTTTGTAATACTTACTAAAACCTTTCTCTTATTTTGCTTAATTTTACTGTTTTCTTTTTCTAATTTACTTAAATGATTTAATTTACTGAAATGAATTAAATGCTTAAGTAATTTAAGTTCCCAAAGCAAGACTATGTAGATCTAGATGTAAGTGGTGTTATAATTCTTTTATATATGCTTTTGCCAATATTCTTCAAGATTATTTTTATATTTACATGTCTCTGATTGAATGTTTAGATGTTCCTATCTTCCCTGAAAGGTTTTTGTTATTATTTACAGTACACCCTCAATTTCTTATCCTTTTCTTTACTTACCAGTACTAGCTGATTTTTCACTTTATG